>JANIJG010003708.1:76638-89629 GCA_024611175.1 Megaceryle torquata
GCAGACACTGTCTGTGCAAACAGGCTGCTAACTTCAGACAGTGCAGTTGGTTAGAAGAACTGAGCTGAAAAGTAAAAATCACTGAACAGAATTAGTTCTGTTCTCACTCAAACCGGGACACCAGGTACAGCTGTCTGGTAGCTAAACACATCCAGAGCACTAAAAAGCATGTGAATACTACATTTTGAGTCAAGGTTCCCCTGGCAACTCTTTAGGCCCCAGGCTGAGTTTCTTTGGGCACCTGTTTGTATGTACTTAGAGAGAAGATTCATATTCACGTATGAAGGATGCTATAGGAACTTCAAGAGGAACTAAAGCTGGCAGTTTGGGGATTTTTAAAAGGACCACTATAGCTCTGGGAAGAGGGGTGACCAAGGGCCACTCTGGACCTTGCTAAACTAACTGCTTTTCCCATGATCTCAGAGCTGTGGGAAAGAGGGAGTTCTTTTGGGTAAGTGAGTGAAAGCTTTGGTGGTAGGTGAGCTGTAAGTATAGTTCTGCCATTGCTACCTTGCTTTATCTCTACGGGAGCTGTATATCACATTGTAGCGCTGGGTTGATCACGCTTCTCTGATGCAGACAGCACTTCAGTATCCTTGCTGGTAAGGATGGGAGTTTCTACATAGATGGCAGAGTTTCCCTGAGTAGCTCTTGTGCTGCTCTATGGAAGCTGCAGCTGCTCCCCCTTTAGCCGCACGGTTGCTCGGGTACAGCTCCTGGATGCTCTGCTCACTCCTGTGGCTTCAGGGTGGGGAAAATCCACGCACTTTTAGATACACCCACTGCCATTGGAGGGAGGCACATGCTTCCTGAAGGGCCTTGGAGACCCTCTGCTTACTTCTAGGACTGGAAAACACACATTTTGTGCATCTTTCACTCAGGCCTGTTAGGAGAGTATTTCCCTACTGCATCCACTAGTGCAGTTGGTTTTGGCAGCTGGAGTTGTCATTTTTTCCAGCTTAGATGCATTTAACAATTGGCTGCAGCAATGGCCATTTAATTCCCTTGCTAACATTTTCAGGGCAGCTATTTAATTTTATTTTTTTTTAAACCCTCATGCTTCTGGAAATCCTGTAATCAAATCCAAGCGCTGTCAATCTAATTAGTTTTGAACTGCAGCATCTCCATACCTAGAGACCTAAATAAGCAGCTTAATATTAAACCCTAGCTTCTCTCCCAACATATAATACTGTTATATATTCTTCAACAGAAGTTCCTACTGAACAACAGCCCACTGTGATTGCTGTCCCTCTTTCCTTTTCTTAACCTCCCTCCATTCTTCCTTGGCCTCTGCCTGCACTGTGACCATTAGAAACTGAAATGACCAGATGCAACCTTCTGCTGCTCTGCTTTAAACAATCTTTCGTGATCCTGCTTTCTTAGAAGATGCTGATGCCCCTGCACACACCAAGGCAGGGAGGTCTGAGGGTGGCATGTAGCAGCTCCTGGTGTGGCACAGGAGCCAAGCCAGACAGGGGGCTGCACTTGCAGACTGCATGGTGACATAATTGAGCCCCATATGTGCTGTGGTGAGGCATTGCTGGGATATACAGAGAGCAGGCACTCTGCTTATGTCCCACTGGCAGACCAGATCCAAAACAAGTGTGTTTGCCTTCTGCTGTGGTAGTAAAGCAGGAATAACCCATGCCACTTGCCTGAGACTTTGGTGTTTCTGCGGTGCCCTGGCCAATTTTGTTCTTATTTGACTTTTTGCAGTAGAAATGATGGTGCAAATGCATCATCCTTCCTGTGCAAAGAGAGATTTGCCTAATACATGGTGTGAGGTCTAATTTCCTTTGGAAGGTGGGGTTTCTTGCTATTTTTCAGAAGGTGGAGTAGGCTGTGCCTTCTGCTGTCATGGGTGGAAGCCAGCAATGAATGTGATGGTGCAAATGCAAGCAAACATCCGTTCAGCAAAAAAGAGCTGTGAGCTTTCTCCTCCTAGGCCAGCCCTGGCTGCTGTCTACTGAGAGCTCTGAGAGCAGCCAGAGTTCTAGAAAAGCTAGAGTTCTAGAAAGCTGCAGTTACACAGGAGCCCATCCCGCTCTTAGATTTCAATTAACATTTATTTATTTATTTATTTATTTTATTTGTTTCAGTTGCTGTGCCAATGATACTCTGGGTTTTGGTGCAGAACAATCACTAGAGTTTTTCTCTGCTGCTGTGGGTTTTGCTCATGAAGATCCTGTCTTTGCTGTGTGTTGGAGTCATGTCCCAGGAGGGCACAGGACATGAAGGATGCGAGTAACAGAAGCAATCTTTTGCACTACTATGAGAAAAGGTTGCTATTTTCTTCACCTTTGCTGGGCTTCCCCCTGTTTTTGTTACTGTCTGGTTTCCCTGGGACTGGTAGCAGCACAGCAGTGGGGAGCTCTTTAGCCACTGAGATCTTGCTCAGCTCCAACAGTTCAAGGTGAAAGCTCATGTAGCTTTGAAGAGACCTCCCAGCAAAGCCAGCCAGGCTCTGGCAGGCACTGGAGGATTTGGGCATTTGTGCTCTGTCGGGAGGTTTCTGCCCACGAGAGCGTGCCTGCGGGATCGTGGCTGAGCCGGGTGGCCTTAGGGAAGGCAGGCAACCAGCTGGCTCCAGCTTTGTAATTGGGGTAAGTAACCAGCTGCCTTTGATGTCTGAGCTGGATTGAGAAAACCTGACGGCAGACTTCAAAGTCTGTTGTGCCAGCTCCCATGATTATCTGTAGGCTTCTGGTGCGTCCCCCAAGACTGCCAGATTATCCCAGCTAATGCTGTGCTGTTCCATGCATCCCCTGCTTGGTGCCAGCCCCTCGCTTTTGAAGATGTAACCTCCATCCCTCCCTGTCCTTCTACCTCACTGTGATCACTGTGGGTATGTGACAGTGATATTTCTGGGTTGGGGACATGCCTCCTGAGATCTGTGAAGGAAAGGCAGAGGACGCATTTTTGGAGAGCTTGCCTATAGCCTTCATCCTTAGGCTATGTTCCTCCTCCCAGTTCAGTTGCAATAGCAGCCTGAAATGCAGGGACCTCTCTGTGGTTGCCCCTTGTAAGACACTGAGGTGTTTACAGCTAAGCAGGCACCACATGTCTTTCCTGTCCAAAAAGCCTTGGGGAGCAGGGCTCCCATCCTCCATACTGTTCCAGGGCAGGTCATGCGAGGAGGGACTGGGAAGAGAGGTCTTTGTCATCTTTGCCCCTTTCAGCCTCTCTTCTGAGACCTTGATGCCTCAAATTAGTCTCCTTTGCCACATGCACTTCAGTGCTTGGGGCATCCCAGAGTGCTTGCCTATTTGAGTAGAGGTACGGAGAGCAGGTCATTGCTGAAGGCTGGCTTGGGTGGGGGTGAGGAGGTGGTAGAGCCATGGAGCCAAGCAGAGGCTACAGAGCTCATGCTCCTTCTACAGCAGTTTACTTTCACCTGGAATGTTGCATATTTATGCCAAAAACTCATGGGGAAACTCTCCCTTTTAAAAGCTGTTTGTGGTGTGGGGTTGGTTGGTTTGTTTGTTTGTTTGTTTTCCTCCCTAAGCAAGCAACCTTGGCAGTGGCTGAAAATCCTTCCTGTGCAAAGCTGGATTTGCCTGAGATGTGGTTTGAAGTTTGGTTTCCTTTGGGAGGTGGGGTTGCTGCTTTTTAGAAGGTGGGGTAAGCTATGCCCTCTGCTGTGATGAGTGTGATCCAGCAACAAATATGATGGCTGCAGGCAGAGGAACCAACAGCTGCCCTAATGCCAGGCACCCAGATGGGATGAGGGAAATCATGGGGACCATGTAGCCAGACAGAGGGGATCCAGTTCTCCCTAAAAAAACAACACTGACCATGGTGTCACCTCCATTATCCTTAACAGCTTCCTCTGTAGCATTTCTACCCTGCTGTGGGGATGATCCTGCCTTATCCCCATCCCTCCCCAGGCTCCTTGCAGTGTGCAAGGGGAGTATCTGGTCAGTACTTGTCTGTCAGGGAGGTTTTCAAGTCACTGTGAATATTGCTGATTGCTGCTGTGCCCTTTTAGGTAGAGTCTAACTTCACCATGGCTACACTGGGTTTGGCAAAACTTTCTATGCTGCATTTTCAGTGGTGTTTTTCTGGAAAGTTTTGGCCCAAAGTGGCTGAGGAGCATCCAAAAAGGGTGCCCGCAAAGATATCCAGGCAGTCATGAAGAAGGAGAATAGATATGAAGGGATGCAAATAAAGATGGTTGTCACCTGTGTGAAAGCCAAAGCCAGTGCTGTAGGTGACCTGATCTCCAGCCTTGTGCTCTGAAGTGGGAGATTATGGTACCTTTCTGGGGTGTGCTGAGAGGTGGCCCTGCTGTTCAGGTGATGGTGGTACCCAGGCTGTGCCAAGGGCTAGAGGTCAGTAGCATCAAATACCCATGGCCCTGGTGCAGCACTTCAGCTCACCAAGCGAGGTGCATGGGCTCATGCACCACCTGGCTCAGAGGAGGGATTTCCTCCGTTCCTTGTAAGTATGGGACCCACTGTACTATTCAAGAACTGTATTTTCCCTTCACTTTCATATGGTGTAATCCCCAGCAAAATAGGTAACAGGATCTTTCTCCCTATGGATTTGTCTTCCCCGATGTGGTTTCTAATGACAATGCTGTTGTTATAAAGGTTTCTCTGATCCTTTTCCTTTAGCCTGCCTTGCTGTTGTTGGTAGCTCTGCTGTATGTCTGGTTGCACTGATTTTTTTTTTTCCAGTGAGGAAGAGAATAAGTTTTAAACTGTACAGCCCTAGGAAGAGGGAGCTGTTGGGTTTGTCCACAGAGCATCATCATTGCCAGTGATGGGGCTGGGCCAGGCAATCCTATTCTCCCTGGTGTTCTCTATTGCAGATGTAAATGGCAACTCATGCGTCATTAGAGTTGCAAACTTGGAGTTAAACTGTTCCCCTGTGTGTGTTTATCTGCACACTGACTGTTGGAAGCTCACTGAGGTTGAACTCCAAATTTTGTTTCCATTTACTTTGTCACTGCTTTTCCCTCCTCTATAGTGGTAAGTGGGTTAGCTTACTATCAGCTGGATAATCCCTGGGGTGCTGCTGGCAGCTGGTTGCTCTTGGAAAGCAAACCTCTTCATCCTTTTCCTTCTGAGATGGGACGGTTTCATCCTGCAGCAGGGAATGGAAGCCTACCCACACAGTCATGACTATGTGCATGGCTGCATCCCACTGCCATAGGATGCTGTCCCTCCTCACCAAGCAGATGTGCTGGGGCACTCCACCTCTTGCCAGCCTCTGCTGTATCTGCTCACCTCCCCTGAGTAGCCAGTGCATGGGTTTCAGTCTTGCATTGCACCCACTTAGCCCAAAACAGGTGCTGCTCCTCTGCTCCATTTCATTGCAACAAGGGTATGTGGCAGGGGACAGATGTCATCCTGCAGGGACCCATCTGCCTGCTACAACAACTCGTCCCCCTGGACTGGATCTGGCTTTCTGGAGAGCTGCATGGTGCTATGGGAGCTGTGTGCACAGGCTGATGAGGAGCTGCTTAATGGTGGTGCAAGCCTTGCAGTGAGGAGCCTCTCCCACTATCTCCTGGCCCCTCAGGCTGTCATACAAATCAGTTTATTAAATAGGGAAAGGAGGGACCTCGTGTTTGTTTTGGTTCATTACATGAATCTCATTCCCTCTAGGAGTCCCATGGGATCAAGCAAAAGAACTTGTTTTACGGTTGGTTTTTGCTTGTGATCCCTGAGCTAATTTAATAATTCAGTCAATGCTCTGGCAGCACGGCGGGAACAGTGTGGCTCAGGGGTGTTTTGTGCTGCCATCCTTTCTGGTGGGGGGAAGTACAACCCAAAAACAACAACAACAAAAAAACCCAAACCAAAACAACAACACAACAAAAAACAACCCCCAACGCCTCCAACCAAAACACACCCCACTCCCCAAAACCCAAACAAATAATTTCAGAGACTGTTTGGCTGCATGCACAAGAGGCTGGGCTTCCCCCAGCCCAAGATGTGCTCCTCTAAAGTTCCCCACCATGTCCTTGGCACCTGCCAGCAAAGCAGTAGTATGCCCCAGGCTATGTGGTGCTGATGAAGTGATGCCATGTGGCAGCACATGCAACCACAGCACTTGCTTCTGGGACTGTGCCCAGCAGCCTCCTGGCCTCAGACCTACCCCAGTGCAAGTCCCTGTGGTCTCACTGCCCTTGCAAGCAGTGCTGGTCTAGGATCCCTTGCTCTGGGTGCCTACCCCTAGGATACACTTACAGAAGAGCATTGCCGGCTGATTTCTGACTGTCGGGTGATTGTTCAAGAGCTGTCTGGGCTGGGCTGGCTGTTACAATGGAGGATCTCCTGCCCCTATAGCTGGTGGTGGTGCTGTGGGAGAGACATCCCACTTGAGATGCCCCACTGCACTCTGAGGCAGAGCTTAGGGAGCTGCTCTTGGCAAGCACTGTGCCACCCCAGCCAGTACCTGAGGCATCATGCTGCTGTCTGCAGCTATGGAAAATAAATAGCTGGGGGGAGCTTCAGCCCCAGAAATCTGCCTCCATCCCTCCCTGGGGTCTGGTCCTTCACTTTATTAGCAAGGAGCAGGCTACTCCATGCAGCAAAGCAGGAGTCATGAGGCAGAGGGTCAGCCTGTGAGCTGCTCTTGCACAGCAAAGCCATGGCCAGTAGCACTGGGTACCTGACAAGTGCACGGTGGCAGGAGGGGCCCTGAGCATCACCCTTGACCATGCAGTGTGAGGCTGGGGTGCTGGCTGTCACCTCCCAGAGGCGTGTTACTTTGCACCCTGCTCCCCCAGCCTCTCTGTACCATTTCTAAGCAAAGGAAGCCACTACTACAGGGCAGCTTCCTCCCAGCCATCTTCAAAATAGTAAACTGGTTGTCACCATTGCCCGTAAGAGCCTCCCACCACCCCTCTGGAAGAGGACCCAAGCATAGATGTTTTCCATGGGGCTGGTGTGGTGCCTGGCAGGTGCCTTTCTCTTTCTCCTCTTCCTCCTGGGTGACTACCCTGCCCCAGTGGTGGTGGAGGCTTTCTTGAGGTAGGTGAGGGGAAGGCAAGTGCTCCCTCCATGCACATGGGACATTTGTGGGTAGGTGGCTCTGCAGGGCACCTTGCTAGGGCTGTGATGCTGGGACAGCTCCACCATTGGCCAGCACTGGTCTAGCTCGGTGGCCATGGGAAGAGGTGCAGTGGCATGTTCCCCTTTTGACACTGTGGTTTCACTCCAAAGCAGTATCCTGGACCCTGGAAGTGTTTCAGTGTGTAGGGACATGCATGCCTCTGTTGTATGGCTGCTGAAGCTGTGGAGGGGGTTACCTTGCCCTCCCTTCCCTTGGGAGGAGGTTTCTGAGGGTTTCTTAGGCTGTGCCACCACCAGCTCTCTTCGTTGGATGAGTCTCCATAGTTGTTTTCTGACTCTGTGCCCACATCCTGTGGACATTTTGCTCAGTGTGCATGCTGGGCATCAGAATAGAGCAACTATCACCACTGTGGGAGGATGCATGGGTGGCCATCACCTCCCTAAACTCTCTGCAGGCAGAAATGGAGGGAGCCTTTAGTGCTTCCTGGTGCCCCTTCCCTCCAGAGAAGCTCTTGTTGGCTACCTCTGCTTCTTCCTCCCTGGTTTCTGTCTATGGAGTCCTCTGTAGCATCCAGCCTGAGGGTTTCCCACTGGTCCCATGTCCCTTGGCTTCTGCGTTGCGTCTCCTCTGTAAGTGGCCAACTCTGGCACCTGCTCTCTGTCAGGTCCTGCACAACCTGGCATGGGAGTGCTTGGCACTCTTGATTTTAACACACCACAGGTTTCCTCTAGTGATCTCAGCCTGGTTGCTGCTCCCTCTGAACACCGACTGTTAAGTGTAGGAGGGAGGTGATAGTGGTAAGATGACAATATTGTAGTTACATTAGAGCTGCTGGTATTGCCAAAGGGAAAGGGCATTGGGTGTATGAGCCTTCTATCATGTCTGCAGGGCCAGGATCTCCCTCCAGCACCCTTCGGGAGAGCCTGGGCTGCAGGTCTGATCTTCCCATCACCCTGGGAGCCAGTGACAGTTCTAACCATGCCCAACTGCTCCATTTGTTTTTATAACTCTTCAGCAAATATTTGTGGATGCCAAACATACCTGCAGTGACTGGGATTCCTATTTGCAAACTGTTTATGAGCCAGTGTTTATATTCACAGGGTACTCTGCTTTCAGTACATTTTTCAAGCCTGCCCAGTTGCAGTCTGGGAGCTGCTCTGTTTTACCTCCAAACTACAGCATGTAGCCTTGCCCTTGTTGATAGACATGGGGGAACCCCAGTGACCCAAGGAAATGGAGTTGTGTGAGCCAGTCTGCCTGACCAGGGAGTCAGGGCTCAGCCCTACCTCCTGGTTTTTGGCCATGCTGCTGCTGTGTGGGGTCACAGAACATGGTTTTGGGGTGCCTTGTGGCTGTCTGACAGAAGAGATGCAGCCAGGCCAATGCCAGGAATCAGAGGGCAGTAGCAGGAGAAGTTTTGAATGCCCACAAGTAAGGTGAATTATATGATAGGACCCAGAGAAAGGGGCCCTACTTCAGGTGTGGCTGACTGCCCAAGAGTGTCTGCCAACAAGACGACTTTGTGCTCCCACTGTTGATGCCCTCTTTGTTCAGCACCTGCTGCTATTTGGTATGAGGGGCAGGACAGAGACTAGGAGATGACCTCCACCTCCTCTTGCTTCCCTCTGACCTCCCTATGCTTTGACAAGTCTTGACGTTTCTGCTTTTTGTAGGAACTAACCCAAACACCCTCCAACTTGGAGAGTGTCTTTTGCCCATGTGGGCAAAACTGCAATATGAGGCACCAGCAGCTTTATATTCAGACAAGCAACTTGAATGCTAGCCCTCCACACACCTTCTCCAACCACAGACAGCAGAGTTAAAAACACCACTGAGTGATAAAGCCCCTTTGTGCCCCTTTCTGGTTTAAGGGATATTTATTACTCGAAGCAGAACAGTTCCAGTAGGCAAGACAGAGCAGCCCCCCATGAAAGCCCATGCCTCTGGGAGCAGCCCTCAGTTCGGATGCCTGAGCTGAGCAGGGTCCTGGGGGTTGTTGGTGGTGTCTGTTGGTGGCTGTGGCCCGAGGCTGTTCCAGTGGGAGCTCTACTCTGAGGGATTAGCTGCTTGGAAGAGGGGAGCTCAACTCCTCAGGGCTCTGGTGCTTCCTCCACCTGTCACTGCTGGTTAGTACCTGGAGCTGGCGACCATTTCCTCAGGGGCATTTTTTTCCATCTTGTTCACTTTTCTAGTGGAAAAAGTTTCAGCAGAGAATTCTTTCCTTTTTCCCCTCTGCATGGCCATTGGTGCTGCCAGGTGGAAGGGAAGCATGTGCAGGGCCACCCAGCACCCTCTGCTTTTGATTCCCCACAGGCAGTGACCTCTCTGTGGAAATCTCCGCTGCTGAGAGCTCCCTTTCTGAAGGTGATTCCTTCCAGCTAAATTGCACAGTGGGATCTCAGAAGAGCAGCAACAGGCACTTCCAAGTGCTTTGGCTCCTCAATGGCATGGAAGTGGCCAGGGTTGACCCCCACGGGGTATTAATTTGGGAGAAAGAGTATGAGGAGAGAGCCAAACTGGGACAGCTCCGAGCATTCAAGCTTAGCAACGCAGTTTATGTACTCACCATCTAAGAGGTGGGGCTAAAGGGCAAAGATACGTACCACTGCTCTGTTTCTGAGGTCAAGGATCCTGGACACTTTCACAGCATCCAAAACAACCTGTCATCAGGCATCCCAATCAATGTGAAGTCAGTAGGTTAGTAAATCCTAATGGCTACTCTTCTACATAAAACCTGCAGTGATCCCTGACTGGTGAACGTTTCAAGTCTGACCTCATCTCGTCAGAGGCAACACACCTCTTTGCAACAAAGGCACAGATGTGCTGTAGATTTTGGTAGATAATCATGGAAAAAGCACTTGCTCTGGCAAGCATTAGCATGACAAATGCAGCAGCTGTCAACAAAGTATAAACCTTTAGCTCAGTCTTTGCAATGCACTTTGGAGCAAATAGGTAGAGTTTTGGGAAGGTTGGGTCCTCCTGTGTCTTTAGTACAGAAAATTGTGAGCAATGCCTGTGGCTATTCCTGAGGTTCGCAGGATGACCCACTGAGAACAGGTACGTCTTGGGGGGGGATATCACTGCCATTTCCATTTTGGAGGGATGACTTGTGAAGAACCACTCTAAGAAAGATGTGTAGGAGACCCTTGGTTTCCTTGCCACAGCTAGATGATGACTGTTCTGACATAGCAGGAGTTGCCTGTTGAGACTCTTTATTTCTTAAGTGTTTCTTTATGTATCCATGTCCCAGGAAAAGACATTGAAGAAGAAAAAAAAAGAAAAAACCCCACAAAGCTCTCTCTAAAGCTGTAAGAAAAGGCTGATGGAAATTTCAGACAATTCCTTTCTTTTTCCAGTGTCAAGATTTATCTAATCTCTTCATTTAATACCACAGCATCTCTGGCTTTCTCTGAGGAGCACAGCAATGTCTCCTCCCATGCAGTAACTGTTGTTCTGCAGAGAGCCACATACACCTGTCCAGCAGCACACCACAGGTCGTGGCAGGAGATGCCTTGATCCTGCTTTGTGAGGCACAAGGAGCAACTAGCCCTGTGTCTGTGCAGTGGTGGCACCTGCCACCACAGCACCCAGGTCCCCCGGTGCTGGTGGCCACCATGGAGTGGGACAGCACCCTAAGCCTTGGCAGCACCTACTGGGATGACAGGATTTGGGGGAGCCTTTGTCCTGAGAAAGCAAGTTCTGGCACTTTTACCCTGGTGATCCCCAACACGTTGGATGAGGGTGCCGGTGGGCAGTACTGGTGTAAAGCATCAGAGTTGTCTTGAGGCCAGAGCTGGACAGAGGAGGAGGAGGCAGCAGTGATAGTTAGCTCCATGGGTGAGTTGGGCCACTCTTATTTCTGGGATTTCAAGCAGGACACACGGGAGGCAAAGCTGGAGAAGCAGGCGAATACATGAGGGTAGGACAGAGGTCTGCTATGCCCTGAGCTATGCCGGGCTGTAGGGTGACTTGGGACTGATCGCTTGGTCCTGGAGTGCTTCAGTTTCCCCATTTTTAGCAGGGTCCTTGAGTCCTCCATGAGATGTTTTGGGAGAGACAGGAGGCACACAACAGCTAAAATCTTAAGAGGCCTAAAAAGCAGGGGTTTGCTCAGCAGGTCTTTTTGTGTGTCTCCTGGACTTGAAATACAAAATAGCTGTTCTAGCAGCGTGATTACTCAGAGTGATTGTGTTCCGCAGAGGCGCTTGTGGAGTTACATGGTGGCTTTTTTTCAGAGATACCCCCCTGATGCTGGCATCTGATCACTTCTCCTGCCTTTGTTTTTGATCACAGAGACACTAACCCCCCTGGTGTGCAGTGCCCACAGTGTTTCTTCTTTGGATTGCTGGAATGGGTGCCCTCATGGAGAGGTAGCTTCTGGCTGTGATTTAGGATGTTATTTTCTTTCTTATTGCCGGACTGGGCACCTGAGAGCACTGGTTGGGCCACAGGAGATGTTAGGCTTTTGTGGAGGCAGAGGATCCCTGGTTCCCTGCCACAGGGTGGGACTGAGGAGCCTGGAAGAAAGGGTACTCAGGGTTGCCTAGGGTGGCTGGGGGAGTGAGGCAGGAGAGAGCCAGGGACCATGTGGGGCTGGAAGAGCACAGTGCAACTCAGGGTAGAGTGGCATTAGTGGAGGAGCAGCAGGACAGCAGGGACAGTGCTGTGTGGGAAGGGTGGTGACAAGGTGTCACAGGGTAGGATTTCTGTCCTGGTGCCAAGGGCTCTCTCCTTCTTATTAGGTTTTGGTCTGCATGCCACTCTGAGAAGCTGAATAGCCACCATCAGCTATGGGCAGAGTTTTGAACTCATCTGCCAAGTGAGCACCAGCTACACCATTGAAGAGGTGCCACTGTCTGTGGGGTGGTTCTTCCAGCCCACCCTGCCCCCTGGTCTCTACCACTAGCAGCTCCAGGTCTCTCCCAGCGGCACCATGGCCTGGTGGGCAGTGCAGCTGACAAAGGCTGCCACCTCCTTCAGGCTTCACATCCACAATGCCCTGGCTGCCGATGAGGGCACATACCAGTGTGAGGTGGAGGTCTGGAGGAGGAACACCCTGCTGCTGAGACAGCCAGTGACCACCACCAGTTCCAATGCTGTGGAAACAAAGGTGGTGCTACCAGGTAAGCCATGCCACAGGTGCTTCTTCAGCAGAGGTCTCTCTTTCTGCAACTTTACATCCATCAAACATGAATGGGGCAAACAGAACTACTGATGGCAGGTGTTTCACCAGCAGGGTCACCTTCCAGGGCCACAGGAGATGGTGCTGCCAGGATTTTAAGCCCTGTTTCTGGAAAATAGTTCCCACCAAGCAGAGGAATGGAGGAGAGCAGTGGAGAGAGAGTGGCGCTGGAATATGCCCGTGTCCCTTTGAGCTTCCCCCAGTATATTCAAGGTGCGTTGGGAAAGTTCCAGGGCTCTGTGCCAGGCTGGGAGCCAGCACTGAGCTTGCAAGGTGCTGGTGGCACTGGGTCAGGTATCTCCTGGCCACAGCTGGGGGCCCTGCCCAGGGTTCCCTTTTATGGCCCCTTCTGCAGGCAGGTTCTGCACCGCCACAGTGCTGCTAGCATCGCGCAGGGAGCTTTGTCCTCTTACGGAAGAGAGATGTTGCAAACACATCACAGCTGCCCGGACAGCCTGCTATGCGCCTGCTACCTGCCACCCCTGGCAGCAGCATGATGTCAGCTTGCCCTGCTTGTGGCTGTGGCTGCTGGAGAATTGAAGGTGTTGTCCCAGTCAAACTCTCCGAGCCTGTGGAGGCAGGCATGAGAATGTGGGGTGTTTTTTTCCACTCATGTCTGTTCTGCCAGCAAAGGAGTTCTTGTGGGTTTTTGGTTTTTTTTGTTTTTTCCGCCCCCCCCCCCCCCCCCCCCCCCCCACAGGCGTCCTGCCCCTCTCCCCTTTGGTTTTTGTTTTCTGCGCCCTGCACGGTGATATATTTTTCTTTTGTTTTTTTTTTTTTTGT
>JANIJG010003708.1:89729-128851 GCA_024611175.1 Megaceryle torquata
TTGTGGGGGTGTTTTTCCCCTCTCCGTGTTTTTTCCACCAAAGGATTTCTTTTGTGTTTTTTGTTTTTTTTTTTTTTTTCCCCCCCCCCCCCCCCCCCCCATGCATTAAGGGCTTCATCCTCTAATCCTTGAATTTTTGGGATCACAACCCAGTGAACTGAAATTGTTTTCCATGTTTTTTAACCAATGGGTTTGCTGTAGCATAAACTGCTAGGTTTCCTTCCCTGTTCAGGCTCGTTTCCATGGTGGTCTCCCTCCTGCTCCTCTGATGCTCTTTCCTCACCGCTGTAGAGCTGGATGCTGGGGTACTCTGTGTTACAACTGAGCTACAGCCAGCTGGGGGCAAGGGTTCTGTGGGGCGGTACTGAGGCTAAGGGTGACAACAGGCATGTCTATCAGCGTATGTTAGTAGTGTAAATTTGCATCAAGATGAGTAGGTGTAATTGTAGAGCATCTACACAGAGGAGATGGTGGCAGTAGAGCAGTGAGATATTACAAGATGTGGCTCCAAATGTATTGCAGCTGTTACTGGATATTGTGACACTGTAAAGATGGTGGGAACTGGGAGGGGGTGATGAGCAGTGAGAAGTGGCTACTGGCTCTAGTATTGTGTCTCTCAAAGACAGTATGAGCTAGTGAAGGACATTTGGGAAGGTAGAGAAGTAAGTCTGGGAAGGAAGCTGCAATGGGGTGAGGTGAAACTGCAGCAAATGAAGCTGCAAATCATGAAAATGTCCAGCCTGTTTCATTATGTATAAAATCTTATGCTTGGAGACTGCAGAGATGCTGGAGTTCTTGACTTTTGATTCATCGTTTTATTTACCACTCATCATCAATTGGTGCTTTAGAAGCTCTGCCCTGTAGTTTCAGATGGGAGGGACATGCATGAAAGGTCATAACAGGAGGGGAAGGAGGACAGGTCTTTTCCATTTCTGACTTTTTAGTTAGTTCAGCATCTGACTCTTGGTGAGGTCCCATAATTAGTGCCTTGGGCAGACAGATGCTGCCCAACCCTAGTGGGGATGCTCCCATCAGCCTCTCGGCACAGCCGCCCATGGTGTCAGCAGGCAGAGTTCACAGCGAGATGGGCAGTGAGAGGCTCGGCTTGGTTAATTAAATAAAAAATGAAAGGGAAAACAGCACCAGGTCCTTTTGTGCCAAAGGAAGAGGCAGGCAGCTGCTCTGCCCTTTTCTGTAATTGATCTTTAGTGGTAGCAAGAGACCTAGAGCTGAAACAAAGGGGCTTTGCAGGAAATGCTCTGATTCCTCTTCAGGTGATCTCTGAGATTGTAACAGTCATTTTTCTCATCAAAAGCAAGTGCTCATAGCAGCAGTTTCCACTGCTCCTCTCTGAGCTCTAGTAGCGTTTCCTTCTCTGGAGCAATTTCTGCCCTGGTGGGTGTCAGTCTGGGCCATACTCAAGCGAGAGTCCCCCTGCTGGGCAGTTTGCTGTCTCCTGTGCTGGCAGCCTCTCTGGGCTTGGGGAAAGGTTCTGGTTTTACCTGCTTGCCCCTGACTGTGGCAGTGCTGCCAGGAGGAGCTCACTTGTGGGGAGGCTGCTTTGTTGGCGTGCTCTCCTTAGCAGCTGCTGCTGGGGAAGGCACATCCATGTGTCTAACATATGAAGGCTGTCCCCAGTGTCCCCTGGTCCTGCCCACTTCTCTCCTGTGCCCTTTTAAAATGAGAGAAAGTTCTCCAGTTGAAATACTTGGGATTTTTTTTTTTTTTTTTTCCTTCCCTTTGGCACTTTTAGGTCCCTGAATAAAGTTCCTAGACTTCAGCAGGTGGGCTGAGTGATATTCCTCTGTACTGAGGAGCTGAAGTTAAGAACCAAGTGTCTTTATATTTTTCAGTATAATCAGTTCACCTGTCAGGGAAACACAAGATAGCTGAGGATGGAGGGGACCTTTGGAGGTCATCTGGTCCAACCAGGCAGAGCCACCTAGAGCAGGTTGTCAAGGACTGTCTCCAGATGATTTTTGAGTATCTCCAGTATTCCTCTCTGAAGATTTGTGCTTCCAGCTGTCTCTGGGCTGGCTAGGCTTTTAGGTACTGAAATCAGGAACCAGATGCAAGTTCATGTATTCTAAGGGCACTCAAGTCTCCTTGATCTCTTCGTGTGTGGATATGATGAATTTGCACAGCTTCCTAATTAGGGTGATTGCTTTCCTGTCTCTTCTGCTTCTTGCCCTTACCTGTTTCTTCAGAGCAGCAAAGGTGCACTGTGAAATATGGGACAGTGTTCTGTTGATGGAGTGGCCACCTCCCAGGGAATGTTGCTGCTGAAATGCTCACCACTGAGGTGAGGCAGTAAGCAGGTGCTGGGGCTTGTGCAAGTCCTGCTGTGGAGGAAACTGCCAGCCTTTTGGTGAAAATATGCCTGTCTGCAGTGTGGAGAGAAAAGGAAGAGCAATAGGATGCAAAGAGAAAAGAGCAGCCTAAATGGACATGAGCAAGGACATTTTGTTGGTGAATTTGAGATTGAGGCAGAGGCAATGTGCAGGGATGTCAAGAACCATTAGTTGGGATATTTTGCATTGACCAGTCTCGAGAGACAGCAGTGGCCTCAGAGGTGGATTGCTTTAGTTTCAAGAAGAAATGCTTGAAAGAAGGCAAAATGCATAGAATTCTTCCTGTGGTTGTTCCTCTTCACCATCAGCCCTGGTAGGAGTAGCTGCAGCTCCCTCCTGGTCCACAGGCCCTCTTCTATTACCTACTGTCATAACAACCTTTATGGACGTGCTGTGGAGGACAGGGCTCTGCTGAGCCTTCTGAGGGCAGGGGCTGAGATGCTCTGCAGGGGCATCTCAGCATGTCCTCTGCAGCCCGTCAAAAAACCAGCACCCAGGGAGTGAGTTTAAGGGAACTCAGTTGCTACCAGCTTCTGCAGCACAGGGCATCCTGCTGCTCAGCTCATACACAAGGAAAATGCCAAGAATGGAAATCCAGGCTACAGTCCCTTGAAACCCTGAGGGTGCCTTGTGCCGAGTAGTTTCTTGCCAGCTCATGGGTAGCTACCTGTGTGTGCTCCTCTACCTGACTGCTGGCCCCATCTGACAGAGGTGGGTGGTGTCTCAGCATGAAGGGGGGGGCTGAAGGGAAACACTGGCAGTTTGAGGCCCTTTGACGAGGCAGGTTTGCAGCCTTTCCGCTGCTGGAGGAGGAGAGGTGCCAACAAAAAGTGATGTGTAGCAAGAAGGGGGTCCCTCAAACCAGTAGCAGCACAGGTGCATTGGGAGAAACTGTGTACCCTGTCTGGGGGTCAGAGCTGTGGGCAACACCCACAGCTCTCCTCTCCTTAACTGCTCAGCACTGAATTGAGCAATTGCTGAGTGTAATCACAGTGGATGTTCAGGACTCTGTTCTGTGGTTTCCATTTAATAACCACATCAAACACTTGAGATTATGACTTTTTAGTGAAACCTTCACAGGCTCTCTAGTCTCCTTGAGATATAAGATACTTGTTCACGGTCTCCAAAGCTGTGGGCTGGTTTTATCACTTAGATGTGAGCCTGCTGATAGAAACAGTGGTAGACAAATGTGTTTGCTTCAGAGAGGTTTTGCTGACAAGCTCCCATGTGGTAGTTGCCTCCATCTCCATGTTCCTGCCCCGTGGTCCCCGAGGTGTCTCCTCCATTACTGCCCTGCCCACTAGCACCCTGTGATTCCTCACCACAGTTCAAATAAGGGTGTGTGGATTTGCTGTTTCCCTCCTTTCTGCACCGTCCCTGCTCCAGCATTCCCTAAAGGGTCTTTGTGCTCTGAGCATCCTCTTCTTCTCTCCTCTTTTGGCAGATGTCTCAGACCAGCCATATTCTTCTTCTTGACAGCTTCCCTGTATTGGCAGCTGCAGCCAGCATGATTTTTTTTTTTTTTCCCCCCTCTTTTAGAAAGCAAGTTTTGGGTAGCTACAAAAGAGAGCTCTGTAGAGATTGCTGGTGATGCTGACACAGCCGTTGAGTGTAGGATTGTGTTTGCCCAGAATAATTCCCAATTTGCTGTTACCTGGTACCTCCTACCTCCTTCTCTGGCAGCTGCAACCCCCCCACAAATTGTAAGGGCCAACTAACAGCAGCACAGTGGAATACGGAGCTGAGTTCAGCTCTCCTGCACAAAAGTCCCGGTTCCTGAGCCAGAGAGTGTCCAACAATGCTTTCTGGCTGTGGATACTCTCTGCAAACCCTGGGGACCAGGGCAGTTACTACTGCATGGTAGAGGAATGGCTCTGGCTGGTGAACAGCTGGTACAAACTTGGAGAGGGAGCATCAGGAAGGACTACACTGGAGTTCAAGCTCCCGGGTGAGCAGGTGGTTATCTCTTGTAGAGTGCCATTGGAGAAAGTGGAATCAATTTATGATGGGACTCCTATGAGGCCTCTCCTAAGCTGGTGGGGTTTAGGAGTAGCAGCAGCTCCTGCATAAGATCTGGGACTAAGGGATGCAGGAGATGTTAGTGCCTCCCAAAGGAAAGCAGGGATTTAGGAGGGTTTGCCACATCCTCCCAAAAGAACCAAGCTGGTATTTTTGTCACTGACAGATGATGTTTAATGTTTCATTACAAGGTGAATTGTGGTGTGTTCTTTTCTCTCCAAAGCATGGTGTTCTTGGTTGGTCATACAGTCCTGTGAATAAAGAGGCCCTTTCCTGGTGCTCCTGAGCATCCTGAAGCAAGACATTTTTTGCTTATTTTTGCTCATTTGCTCCTTGCTGCTGACAACAAGGTTCAGCTGCCTCCAGCTTGGGCACTGCACCACTGGGGTGTATGGTGGGTCTCCCTGGCTTGGTTCTTCCCTCTCTCAGCCTCACTTACTATATGGGTTGCAGCCCTAAATAAAGCAGATCAGAGAATTCCAGCTTCCTAAACAGCTTTTGGTCCAAAGGATTCCTTTATCACTTATTTGCAGGGAGTAGGAGGTATTACAGTAAAGGATTGTGAACAGGGGGCAGAGATGATGGAAAGAAAAACCAAATGAACAGAACAGAACACAACAAAAAAAAAATACCCCAGGGAGAGCTGAGTCACAGGAACAAGGGGCCTGTGAATGTCCTGCAGAGGCTCTTGCAAAGGACCACCCCAATCCCCCACGCTTCACTCCAGGAGATTTTGATCAGCCTGTGGGCACAGGCGGGGGCACTTCTGTGACAGTGCCACATCACAACATCTTTTTCTGCTTGCATCCTACCCCAGAACGTGAACTGCTGCTGGAGAAAACCAACAACAGCATCTTGGTGAGGGAGGGTATGGAGGTGACTCTGCGCTGCCTGCTGCAGGGTGCCCACCTGCCCACCACCCAGCTCTTGGCCACCTGGTTTTGGGGGGAGGAGAGCAGCCACATCAGGCCTCTGCTCACCCTCCATTGTGATGGCACCATCGAGTGGCGGAGAGAGCCTGGGAGAGCCTGGCAGGGAGGCTGCACCTCTGCTGCCCCAACACGGGTGACTTCAGCCTGATGCTGCATGGTGTGGAGGAAGCTGATGCTAGGGTGTGTCACTGTCAGGTGCAGGAGTGGCAGCAGCAGAGTGGGGGGAAGGACTGGGCTCTGCAAGCCTTGGTGCACTCAGGGTACATGTGGATCTCCACCATCCCACCAGGTAATGTTACTGGGTGCAAGGGTCTGCTCACCCTGTACCATTTCCCCTTAGCTACACTAGGGTGTGTGTATGTGGGGATAATGGCAGCTCTCTGCTGGCAATATTGGCTGCAAGAGCAAGGACGCAGCAGAGTTGGGAGGATTTGCTTAAGGGATTGCAGGCCAGGTCAGTGCTGGGAAGACTGCCAGAGCTATGGGGGCCCTTTGAGTGACACATGCTATGGGCCTAGTGGGGAAGGCAATGAGATCCCATTCCCAGTCCCATTGATCTGCACAGGGCTGAAGCCCAGGTGCTTGGCATTGTATGTGTTGGAGGGGGTGGTGAGATGAAATACCAAGAGCTCTGATTATGAGGCATGAGTCCAGAGGGTACCATTGAGTGCACCTCTGTCTGCAGTGCTTTGTGGCTTGTGGGCACTCTGTGGGCCCATGGGCACAAACCCGTGCTCTCAGTCGTGCCACTGGGGCCAGAACAATTACTGGTTTTTGGGGGGGGAAATCTTGGTGCGAGTCCATCTCCAGTGAGGTCTCTAAAAACAACCTTTGTCCTCTTGGGGTAAGTTGGAGTGCATGCTGGGTGTAAAGATAGAGCCAGGTTCTGCATACAGAATTTTAAATAAAGAAAAGCAAATGTTTCAGTCAGGTGCATACGATGTTTTTAGGGAGATTACAGGCAGGAAAAGAAGTACTCGTTACATTTTTGGGGGAAATAGGAGACTTAGATGACCCATGTGGAGGCAAAAATATGAACTGTGAAATCAATCGTATTGCACCCAGATGAGAGGATCCTGAAGTTCTTGTGCCTTCAGCCCTGGAGTTGCCATACTTGAAGCCAGCCTGGGTGCCTACATGTGGTTATAGCTTCTGCAGCCATTGCCAATGCTGACTGAGGTGGAAGAGCTCAGTGGACCCTGTAGAGCCCTCCCTTGTGTCTGCTGCTGGCACAGGCAGTCATGGAGCCTACTCACATGACTCTGCTCCCACAGCAGAGTTAATCTGGATTTAATTGCATAGAGAGGGACTGACAGTGCTTCATCCCCCTGCTGTTACGCTCCTGCTGTTGTCCATCACTGCTCCCCTTGGCACTCGGATTTCTCCTTCATTAGCTCCTTCTGTCTTTTGTTACTGGTGGAGTGACCATTGCTAAAATTGCTTAGTAACTGCTGGAAAATTCTCCTCCAATTTTTTGTATAAGTGTTTTGCCTAATGGTTTTCATGGTTTTCACGGTTTTCACAAAACCCAAGAGATTTGCTGGGTATTTTTTCTTTCTCTTGTGTGTATGTGCACATGTGTGTTTCTCCAGTGATTCAGGTCTCTCAAAATACTCCTCTGGCTCATGAATGTCAAAGTTTTGGAGTTTTCCAAGGGATAATGACACAACATGTGCAACTATACCTGTAACCAGGAGTAACTTCAGCTCTAATCCCTAATGCTGCCCTTTAGGATACCTCCCTAGTACTGTAGAGGCATTTGTGTAGTGGAGACTTCTGCCTGTTTTGCTATGGGAGAGTAAAAGCTGCTGCCATGTATATGGATGGGGTGCAGAGCATCAGAGGTAGAGAGGTAAAAGACAGTTTCATCATCAGGAGTAGCCCACCTATCAGGAGTAGTCCACCTGGTGGGTAGGTCACACCTAGCCCACCAGGCTGTGTTGGTGCCCACAGACAGCTTCAAGTCAGCAGACCTGCATGCTCCTGCAGAGCATCTGGACACAGGTTTTGGGTAAAGAGGAGGAAGTTGAGGAACAACACTTTGAGATGGATAAAACAGACTCAAAGGAGTTGACATGACCCTTCATTGTAGGCCAGGTGCATCTGAAGTCAGTCTGTGGTATTGAAGCTATGTGTCAAGTAAGGAGATTTTTCACAACCAGGATTAATGAGTGGGTGTAAGGAGCCCAGTAAAAAGAAAAAAAAAAAAAAAAAGGAGAGGCTGCAAATGAGAGCTATTCAGCTAGCATGGGACAGATCAGATGGGGTTTTTTTTAAGTACCCAGAGGGTCCACCAGCAGTACAAGCAGCCTCCACTTCAAATGGGGATCTGTTCTGCAGGAGCTGCTGAGCATGGGGATGGGGCCCACAGCCGCCTGTAGCTTAGTGTGGCTGAAATAGGATAGCAGAGCGGCAGAAGCAAGGAGGGGCAAGCTTCTGGGGGAGATGGAAACCTGCTTGGTTTGGTTTCCTTAGCTTTCCTCTTGTCCCTTCTGGTTCAGCGGTGCTGCCTCTGACAGATCTCTACCTCACCCTGCTGTCACTGGTGTCAGGTGGTGACCCAGGGGGAGAAGTGTATATGACTTTTCCTTACTGAGACCAGTCTGGAATGGGTTAGCTGAAGAGCCATGCTGTTTCTATTGGGATGTTTCAGCTGGATGAGCTGGAGCCCTGTCTGACCTCCCAAAACAAGAAATTGAGGCAAATTACCTGATTTCTCTTCCCCTTCTCCTCAGGTAGCCTGTATGAGTTCTTAAATTGTTAGTTGTTAAGACTGAGGGAAAAGTGATAACAACGTAACCTATATAAACAGTAGGAGATAGAAATTCAAACTACCCTGGGGCTTCACTTTGTTTTCCTTTTTTTCTTCTAGAGTCAACTGTTTTGTCTAGGATCTGCTCATCCCCACCACAGCTGAACTTCATCCTGTACTTACCACTAGTTTCTGATCCTTCTCCTGGCCCTTGCTGTCTTCTGCTGGTACTTCAAATTCAGAAAAAACAAGAAGGGCAATCTCACAGGAGGAGAGCTGATGGAACTGCAAGGGGCTGGAGGGGTCGGGAAAACTTAGCTGTTTATAAAGGCAGATCTAACTTGAAGGAGCAGAGGCTGGACAGTTGAGAAGGACAGAGTACTTGCAGAGGGGACTTTTTTTTGTTTGGTAGTAGCTCTTGCAAAGAATCCTTGAAATTGCATGTTTACTTTCAATGGAACAAAGCAGGTTTCAACTGTTTTCATATCATGTGTTCCTGTCTCTTAGGGTTAGGTACCCACCCATTTCACACTTTGTTCACTGTTATGTATTTGAGAACCTTGCAGTGCGCATCTCCCACTGTAGGCAGAAGTGGTGTTATTTCTCTACAAGCATAAGGGGAAAAAAAAGTCTCTTTTTGTACTGACACACAAAAGTACCCAAGTGCTACTCATTTTAGGTGACTTGTTAAAATATATGTGGTGAATCTATGTGGTGTTCAGGCTAAAAACCAGTAGCAGAGCTGTAAATGGAATATTGGTGTCCTATTTAAGGCATAAACTTGCCTTTGCCCACCCTTTGCTGGGGAAGCTCTTTGACACTGCTGTCCCCTTGTTCTAAGAATACCTGTGCCTAAAGAGCACCTTCTCCAAACAGAAATGGGTCTTCTTCATAAAACCTCTCACAAGAACATGAGGACTAAGCAAGGCTGAAAAAGTCCATAGCAGGGGTACCACAGCTATCCACAAAAAATGAATCCTGCTTGCTGACCCAGACAGGGACTCACATGGAGTCTTGGATCCCAGAAGGAAGAAGTGGACATCTTCCATATAGAAACATAGAATGAGTCTACAAAGGCTTTCCATCTCCCTCCTTTGCTGGCACTGCTATAGCAGAGGGCAGCATCCAGCCCCCTTGTGCCTGGGCTGTCTGTGGGTCAGGAAGTTGCATGTTTGAGATGTGGTATTAGATGCCTCCAGGTTGTACTATGTAATAAAAAAAGCCATGTGAGTGCTTGCAGGGCAGATTCTCTATGCTCCAGGAATCCATCTCAGGTTCACCTTTTCAAGGCCAAGATGCTCTGCTACCTGAAGGTGACTGGCTGATGCATTAGAGGAAATGAGATTTCAGCCCAGTTGCTGTAAGTCAAGGGATACTCAACCCCTAATTGTGCAAAGTGGGATGTGATCCCAATGAATTGTAAGGTCAGGCATCAGGGTGACACTCAAAAGCACCACTGTCAGACAAAACCAGCGGTGTGGAACATGCTGATGATATGAACGTGCTTCCTTTGACTGGAGGGAGGTTTGGAGACACCACAGTCCCTCTAGATGATCTGTTCAAGCCCTTCACTTTTCTTACAATTAGAAAAGCTGCCCGCTCTCTGTTCTGAGGAACTAGAAGGTGCTTCAGTCCTTTTCTCCTTGGAAAAAAAGCACTGTTTGCCTAAGTTTGAAGACTACTACTCTTGTTTCCCTGTTCAGCCACCTCTGTACTGGCTGGCTCCAGCTTGCTCAGCCTTTCCCTGTGGGTTATGTTTTCTGGACCGTGTGCAGCTTTTCCCTTTGCTGCCTTGACCCCAGCTGTCTCTCCTGTGGTGTGAGTGCTCAGAGCTGCCCATGGGGCTCCCTGCAGAGGTTTCCCCCCTGCCTTGTGGGTTATATCCCATTTACAGATCCTAGCAGGATGTTTGATTTCCTGTGTGCATGTGACGGCACAGCACTGTTTGCACTTGGCTCGCAATCGACAGGCTCCTCTCCTGCAGATTTGCTGTCTAGCAAGTTGTTTCTCCACTGTGTGTTCAGGCTGTTGACTTTTCCTATATAATTGAAGCACAGTTTGCATGGGTCTGTTGAACAGCTTTCTGCCCCGGTTTGTGAAAGATCCTGCTGTCTGTCTCAATAATGCTTTAACTCATGGACCAGTGTCAGTCTGTTTTGGCAGAGAAGCAGATGCTCCCAGGACATTAAACTCCTACTAGTTTGATGAGAAGTGGTAGCTGGATGCAGGAGAGGAGGCAGGTGGGCTGTCCCACCAAGGGAAGGCTGCAGTGTGTGCTGCCTGACAGCTGGCCCTGAGCCAGCTGTATGTTGGCTGCCTGGCACACAGCTCATAATTAGAGGAAAGAGAAAGGGGTTGTAGGTGTGTTAGAGTATGGGAAAGGAAAGAAGGAACCATATTTGACCATAAACTACTAACAATCTGTGCACATAATTCATCCAACAATTTTGCACAGTCCCGCTGTGTTTTCCTTTGGATTGTTTCCTTAGCTTGCCCATAAGAGTACCTTGGGAGCATACTTCATAAGCCTCAATAATGTCAAGAATATATGATGCCTACTGCTTATCCCTTCCCACAAGGCTTGCAGCCTTCTTGCAGGAGAGATGGGTAAGTCTGATGTGCTCTGTTCTCATTTAAAACAAACCCCCCAAAGTTTCTTTTCTTTTTTTCCTTACATTCTTCTGGGTGCTTGTAAGTACTTTGTCACTGTATCTGTCTGAGGATTGCAGTTAAGATGATGCAAGTGTTCAGTTTTCCCTTTGTTTTAAAAATAATTTTGCCCTTTTCTTGTCACTTGGTGTCTCACACTTCCTGAGGTGTTACCACAGCAAACTGCTAACAGACATCTTGACAGCACATTCTTTACATGTCTTATCAAGACCAGTCTTCTGCTCATAAATCCAGCTTACTTACATTGCTACTTGTTACCAGAGTGCTGGGGTGGTGGCATGGGGCAGCCCCTACTATGCTACAGCAATTGCATACGAGAGTCAGTCTCTATAAGCTGTATAAGCCCTACGAGTAACCTTACTGGGTTTGCTGCATCCCCCAAGCCCTGGCTCAGCCACCTGGGCACTCCCTTGTAGGTCTGTAGAGGTGTCTTTCCTACCATCTGATATTCAAATACAAAGTTGCATATTCTACTGCAACTTGAAATCTTAGTGTCTGGTGGACTGGGAGCGAATCTGGGCAGACAGAGGGAGGTTTTCCCCATTGATGGGGCACTTTCTTCCTCTGTCCTGTTTTTGCCAGGTTAACCAGGGGCCTGTGTAAGTAGCAGCTTTCTATTCACACAGGTATAGAGGTTTTAATTTAAGTTTGTAAAGTATGCCTAGAGCCTTGATGAAAGGGTCTGTAAGAAGAATGTGTGCTTTTGCAGTGACGGGGGTTTTTTTCCCTCTTTGGTTTTTTTTTCTGGCTTTGCTGGATCACTGCCAAACCTTTTGACTATATTTTTTAAGATGTACTTTTTTCCATGAATGAACTTAGAAAGAGTTGTAACTTACCACAGCAAGAGCTCCAAAACAGTCCTATTTTTAAAGAGAATGTTTCACTCAGCTGAGATAAATGTATGAAAGGAAGATGGGTGTGCTTGGTGGGTCGGGGATTGGTGTTGACTTTTGCTGCTGGTGCTCTTGGCCACCTTCACCCACTAATATCACCAACTTTTTTCCCCATCCTACCTCTGATATATATTAGAACAGCTAATAAAATATACCTTTAGCTGTTACAGCCCTGTAGGGTAAAACAGTGCAGCAGCACAGACCCTGCAGCACAGCAATGTCCCTGTCACACCCTGTCCCCCAGATATACTCATGCCCAGGGAACATCCTGTGTGAGGGCAGCTTGTGGTGAGAAGGTCCAGGGTCCTTTCATGGGTTTTAAAGCAGCTTGAAGGGGCTAAAGGGCAATGCAGAGCTTGGTCCAAGAGGAATTAATCCACTGGGAAGCAGTTGCACAGGACTATAGAAACACAAAAGCTATGTTGTGCTCTTGTGTTTCCGTAGGAATGTATGGAAACTATAAGGCAAGAGGAGAGCAGTGCTGCCTCCCAGGCAAGCAAGCACAAATGTGCAGCTTGGTAGACCCTCACTGTTCAGAAGATGGATGATATGAAGGCGGGATGGGTGTCAATACAACCCATGCATTGCGTTGCCTTCCTGGAACACTTTTATAGCACCTCCCTTTGGACAGGAGCAAGGCCAGTGCTCAGTGACCACTGGGGTGGCTTGCCCAACATGCAATGAGACAAAGGATGGCACCAATGACTCTCTCATCTGATGGGTGCACTGACGACCTTTCACTGAAAGGCTCCTGTATCCTGAGAGGAGGGAGGGTGGGTGATGAATCAGTTGCTGTGCAGAAGCGGTGGCTTCTAAGCAAGGAGATATTTTGCATCCTATGTCTCAAAGCGCTTCCTGTCCTGCCGTACTTTTTGGGAGCACAGGGCACAGCAACAGCATGCTGTCCTGTACTGCCAGGGCAAGGGTGTTGAGGAAGGTTTCCAAACTTTCAAGAAATGCTTCCAAAAAAATGACTTGGAGGTCTCCTGGGAAGTCTCCTCTCAAGCAGCATCTCTTCATTCCTTCCTACTAACTCTGAGTTGGTTTGAAATCTGACAGTTTTCTTCCTGTGATAAAATACTTAAAACCTGGAAATAAAAGATGCAGTTTTGACACGTGCTTTGGTCTCACTTTTATGCCATTTTGCATTCCAGCTGATTCCGGCAGCCCCTGGCTGTTTTGCATGTCCTTCAGCCTTGGTTTTGGGCACCTAAGACAAAGCAGAACTGCTCCTAGGACTCGAAATCTTCCTTAACCAGTAAGAAACCTCTGCACTGTCTCTGCCTACTGCTGGTTTTTTTTGGTGCTCTCCTCCAATCCTTCCCCTCCTCTCTCATTTCTTCCAGTAGATAATAAGGGATTGCAGTCCTATTGCATAGTGCAGGAAAAGACAGCCCTTGCCCTAGAGTGATGTTTTCCAAGGCAGTAGCAAAGCAAACTGTGGGGCTTGAGGTGGGAAGGATGTATGAGAGGTAATGTGGTATCCAGCAAGCAGGAGGGACTAGTTCAGCATCTTTTCAACCAGTTGCACTCACCAGCAAAGAGGCTGGTTGCAGTGGTGTGGGATGGACAAGATTAATAGTCCCCTACCTGCTTGGGCATTTTAAAAAATAAATAAATAAATTTCTTTCATGGACATAATTTAAACCAAACACAGGTGTGTTTCCATAGCAGCTCTTGTTTAGAAATGTAAACTGGAAAGTGAGGTCCAGAGACCACCTGCTTTTGCAATCCAGACAGGAAGCAGAATACCACAAGCAACAAATTCAAGCATGTGCTCATCCTGGCTTTCTTGCTTTCATTCATTCATTACATTTTTTTTCCTGTATGTTTCTAAGGAGAGTTATACGTTTGTAAGTGTCACTGGCAGGGAGCTGAGCCCTTCTATACAGCCAGTGCCAGTGAGCTCTCCAGGGACATGTGGGTGACAGCCTGCAACTGCAAACTGCTCACCTCCATCAGCACCTTTATTTACAAAGAATAATCCAAGCAGGAGGTGCTTTGTCTTTTAATCACCACTGTGCTTGTTCCCCAGGCAGGCACTAAGTACAAGTTGTGTGCCTGGTCTGCTGGGCAAAGTGAGGGGAGAGGGGAAGGAGCTACTCCTCCAGCATCCTCAGAGCTTCCACAGGCCCCTTCTTGGGGCCATCATGAAGGCAAAGCATGATGGAGATGGCTGCAAAGCATGGAGTGACCTGGTCTCTGGTCTTGTGTGTGCTGTTACCTGCTCCTTGTAGGGGTGGTAAGAACATTCATTTCTGGGACTGTTGACTAAGTGTGAAAATTCACCGTCGGGCTTGAAAACATTTGTTTTATCATTATTTTAAGCATGAGGGAATGAATGGGTGAATGCTGGGAGCAGTATGGCAAACCCATGAGGGCAGTGACTCCTTGCAGCCCCCTCATGGGATGCTAATAGGGAGGAGAGGCCCACTGTCCCCTTTGAAGGAGAAGGGCCGTGACCAATCGCTGTTAAATGTGGCAGTAATGCCAATGCGGGATAAAAGGCAGAGGCAGCCTGAACTGTAAAAGACATTTCATTTCCCTGGTAATGAGGGAGACACACTGTGGCAATGAAACTAGGGAGAGAGAGACCGTGAGATGCTAATTTCTGTTCCTGCTGCCACTGCCACTTTGATCTGAAGCAAATGCCCATTTTAAACTGCAAACGGATGCAAGTCAGATATCATCCAGCCACTGGCTTACAAGCTTAATGAAGTGGGACGTACACTTCTGCCTGATAATGTTAGGAGAGGCAGGCAATTCACAGAGGAATTGGTGAAGGTCTAAAGAAATGAGGAGGAAGGATGGGGATGTCATGGGGTAACTCTCACCACCCTCAGAGTTGTCACAAAGTCCCCTGTTTTCTGTCCATTGGAAAGTATGCCTATGGCTTAAGCCCCTAGACCCTCTGTGCCTAGAGAGAAAGCTATGAACATACTATCCTCCTATTACATGTCTGTGTTTTAAAGCACACATACTGTGTAAGCAACACAAGGTCACTCTGCTTTTTGGTTTCAATTTGGTGGATTCCCCAGGTGAGGCAAAGGTGTGGGAGGCTAAGTAGCTCATTTTGTGTTATCAATTGGGCGTCTGACTGGACTTGAGCAGGACAAAACTTTTGACTTAGCTGATGAGGCCCTTCTGGGGCAGACCCAGAGCCTCCTGGGAATAAGATCATTAAGCCAGAAGCAGTGATCTGGAAGCCTGGTAGCTCACACTGGACAATCACATCTTCTCAAGACTCTGATTTGGGCTCAGATCTGACCTGTTTTGAAAAATTAATGTCTAAAGGGATATTTATTACACTCTTCACTAATGCAAGGCTCTTGGGTCCTAGAACCAGGCCAGACTTTTTTGTTAATCTTGTGTGGGTATTCAGAGGTTTGGATGGTTCTGCAAGCTGCTATGCTAGACACAGGAAGGCTGAAGGACCTGCAGGCAGCTGTGAAGATTGATCTGCAAACCAAGCAAGGAATAAATGGTCTGGCTGTTGAAAAAGGCAGGAGTGGCTCACAAATTAATTAGGTTTTTTGAAGAAGCCAGTGAGCATTTGGATGAGAAAAATCATATAGATGTAAACTGTGTGAAGCTGAGTCTCCACAATGTCCATCATCAAAAGATCTTATGGAAACTAAGTAACGATGGGATAAAAGTGGCAGGTTCTTGTGTGGATAAACTATTTCTTAAAAATACAAGGCAGAAGGGAAAGTAAATAGTTCTGACAGAACAGGGAGGTCACCAATGATGAGACCTGTACTGCTCAGTGAACACACAAATGGTCTGGAAAAGAGGATGAGTAGTAAGCAAAGAAAGGTAATACTAAGTTAGTCAAAGTGTTAGGAACAAGGGCTCTGGTGAAATGCACAGAGGTGTTACAAGACTCGGTGACTGTCAATGAAACAAGATGATATTTTCTGCAGGTGACTGTAAAGTGAGACATGGTGGCAGAAAAACTAGTCTCAGCTTCACATATCTTGATGTGACAACAGCCAGGCATGTACAAAATCCACATGGTGTTCAGAGCAGTCAAGATAGCAGACAAGAAGTTGTGAGTTAACAGGAAATACAGACCAAATTAGACAGCATCATTTTGCTGCTGTGTACACTTGTAGTGCACCTACTCCTTCCATGCAGGGCTGTTCCTCTGCCTCCAGAGAGGACAGCAGACCTGGCAAGGATGCAGGGAGGGCTGGCAGTGACTGATGAAAGCCACGGCACAGCTTTCAGGTGGGGAATGGCTGAAGCGTGGGCATGTCAGTGTCGAATGTCAAAGAAAGGACTGATGCTAGTTGGGCTTTCATTTTCTTCCTGCATGAGAGCAATGGGGCACTGAGGAAGCTAGCTGACAGCAGCCTCAAAACAAAGGGAATGAAAAAGAGCGGAGTTTTTACACAACAGGAAGTTAAATTTGAAAGCTTCTTGTTATGGGATCTTGTGCTATGATTTTGTGTTCTCCAGGAGAAAACGATCAAGAAGGGAGCCTACGGAGCATTGCTAACCAGGAAGTAGCCACCCTGATGAGTCCTTGAGCTGTGGATTGGTAGGGGTTTATCTTCTGCTTTAGGCTTGTGCTTTTGGCCATTGCTTGGACAAGGTGAGGAAGTGGATAGTCTGACCATGTAGACTTTTTTAAAATGTTCTTATTCTATATTTACTTTGTAGATGTGCTTATAACTGTATAAGATACAAAAAGAGGCATACCCACTCAAATCTTCACATTTTCTCTTCTTTTTATAGCCCTAGCAGGGCTTTTTTTTTTTTTTCTTCTTCTTCTTCTTCTTTCTGAAAGCATTAGAAACCTCTTTTAGAAGAGTAAATCATGTTAATTTGTAGGCCACTAGGCAAGATGAAGTTTTTAGATTATCCTTTCTTTTTCTACAGTATCTTCCATTCAAGGACTTCATACCATTACAACAGTGTATTTGAGAATTCTCTCTGTTTAACAAAAGAGGGAACTTAGACACAGCAGTTTGCTGTGAAACAGGCAAAGAAATCAGAAATCTGCTTTTTTAGAACATCTCTAGAGAAGGAGACAGGAGGAAAGACTGACTCTAAAAGTGAGAATGAAAGGGGAAAATCACTCTGCTGAACCCCAAATAAGTTTCTATAGAAACAGATTTTTCTGAAAATTAATGACTACAGTATGAAATGACGATTGTGGACAATTCAAAATATTTAAGCATGTTCTTTGCTTGTCCCTTTTCAGCTCAAGATGCATGCATGTGATTTCCTTGGGGGCTTATGTGCTTTATTTGATGAAGGTAGAAATAAGGATAAGCTGTGCTGAACTGAGATCAGGGCTTTCTTGTGCTTCCTTGCCGCTGACAAACTTGAAACTTAATTTTTATGACTACATGTGTTGCTTTGCTACTAAAAGTACAGATCTCAGTGCTTCAATATGGGAGTTCAGCACAAAGTTCCAGCAAACTCTTCCCACTAATGGGAGTGGAGTCAGCAGAGTGTTTACATTGCTGGGTACTTTATTGTTTTCTTAATTAACTCTTTTTCTATTTACATGCAGACTTAAATTTACATGGGATATTTATTCTCTAAATGAACGCCATGGTGATTATCAGATAATTAGCTTGAGAACTGATGGCATAAGAAGTTGAGATTTGCTCCTAATCTATCTTTTGTGCACCTCTATTTGTGGCCTGTGGACATTTTAAAGAGGAGATAGGTTCTTAATATCTTGCATGCTAATTGCTTTTATTGTGACTGTGTGCTGGTAAATGATTGGTTTTAGTTTAAGCTATATAGGGCTGGTTTGTATGTCTTTTTTCCCCCTCTGTTGTGACTTTATGCTCAGCCAACTTAATAGGACAAATAAGTTCTGATTTGGAATTTCATTCCCATTTGCTATATTTGGAATAGATGAAGCTTTTCTGGGGGCAAGGTGCAGCTGCTCTTCTTCACAGAAACTTTCCATGTTCTTATTCCCCCCCTTATTTCTCATTGGCTTTCAACTTTTTATTTAGGGAGGTGGTGCTGATAGTTACCCAAAGGTTTCACCATATACCTGTGTATGCATCTCTATTGCCCATGCTGCCCTGCCAAACTTTTTATTTTCTACTTGTAGACACCCCCTGCAAGCATTTACCAGGACCACTCTAGAGTACCACATAATGAATTTAAGCCTGCTGATGATAGCACTCTGGGACTCTCTTCAGGTGCTGGAGAATGAGTAATACTCATGGAAATTGTATCTAGTTTTCTTTTCCCCTTCCCAGAGCCCCTTTGTCTATCCCAGCCAAAATAAACTCTTAAGGCATTTAAACAATCCTCCTCAGTGTAATGTTCTGTTGAGTCCCTATGAACAATCTCCCCAGCTTGTCATCCATCAGGCCACCAGTACAGTTGCTGCACTGGGCTGTGAGGGCACTGGGCTGTTGATTGTTACGGATGGTGAATCTGGTGCTGGAGCCCAGGCCATTGCAGAGTGTCAGCAGCAGCTGCAACTGTCCCCTAGCAGTGCTGGGCTTTGGTTTTCCAGCTGTAAGAACCGCTGGAAACTATTCTTTCTCAGAATTTCCTGCAATAGGGAGATGGAAGCCACACTTCATCTCTTGATTGTTGTTTTTTAGTGCTTGCTGAGAGTTATGCTCACTCTGCAGGCATCCTCCAAAACTTGGGACAGATTTTTTCTTTTATCAGTGCCTGCCAGCTGTTACCATCAGAAGAGCATGCTAGCAATAGCAGCAGTTATGTTGCTCCTTTGGTGGTGGTTTTCAGCTCAAAGCTTTTCAAGGTAAAAGGTAAGGGTGCTGTCAAAGAAAATTCTATCCCTCCAGCAAGACCAGTGAGGGGGGCTGCAGGTGCCTGATGAACCATCTTTCTCCTTGGATGCCCTCAAGGGCATCCCAGGCCCATAAAACAAGTCATGATGCTGCACTTTCCTCCACACTGCAGGCCTGAACTGTGTGGGTACTTCTCCATGCAGGCCATCTCTGCTGGTGTCTTAGCCAAGCACATTTCCCTTCTGTGCTTGCAAAGCCTGCTGTTTGTATGCCAGACTGAAGTCGTGAGAAGCAATAAAAACAATCTATTTTTAATCCAGTGTGAGACCTCTTACTTTTGGCTATTTTTTTCATAATTGGTTCTGTTTTCTGCTAATGATCTACTCCCGCCTCAGAGTGTTACTTTGATAACCACTGTTATCGAAGAAGATTAAGACCGTTTCTTGCAGTGGAGACTGCAGGACATATGGGTGCTGCAAATCTGTTAGTGATAGACAGAAAGTTGTTTTGAGGCAGTGGGACAGATTGTCTGGGAATCCTGGCTTAGCAATGAAAGGCTGATGAGGTAAGTAGTGCTGGGAAAATCCTGTTAGGGAAGGAAAACAGCAAACCGGAACTGAGTGATCGCAGGATGCCTCGTATTGAATATGCAGTTTCTCTAGAAAACTGAATTCAGTTTTGGCACAGAAATGGAATTTGTATTTCTCCCTCTATTGCACTTGCTTCATTAGCAGGCTTGTAAGGTGCTCTGAACTTTCCAGCATTTAGTAATGGATTAGGACCAAAAACTAGTTCTGAAGCTTCAAGGCAGTTGGTTCAGGTTTGGATCAGGCATTTCCACTTCCATCTGATTTGCATATGCTGTGGAGTGGGATGTAAGATCCAGAACAACCGGATGTTGTTCCTGTTGATGTGACAGAGGTTAGAAGCTCTGGTGTAGAAATTCAATTTGCTGAGCTTGAGGGGAGCTCTTTCTGAATTCAGGCAGGGCAGTATGGGCAATAGAGGTGGTGATAGAGATTCACACATATGGTAAAACCTTTAAGTTTCTACCAGCACCATCTCTCCAACTCTGGGAGCTCCCCAGTAGCCACAGTCTATGTTTCCATGTTGGGCATGTCTTGCAGCACTCTTTCTAAAGCACTTCCTCGGCTCTGTTTGCTCGGTGGGTGATTTGTTGCTTGTTCCTCTGCAGTAGATAGCTAGCCATGATTTATTTGGGACAGGGTTAGGAGCGGTGTTCTGTGTGCTGCTGTGGGTGTAAGAGTTTTGTGATCTCATGGTGAAGGGTGATTGCTGCACAGCACAAGGGGACAGATTAGGATAAACAACACAGAGTATATTTCTGTCTCTGCTAGTAGCATCCCCGTGGATGCAGCCCAGGATCAGATTTGCCTTTGTTGCTGCAGCGTTCCACTGCCAACTCATGTTCAGCTTATCCATCAGGACCCCTGCTCCTTGAGTCCCTCCATGAAACCAAAGTCAGGACAGCCTGAGGGAGCAGATGTTTTGCCTGAAGGGTTTGTGTTACTGCAGATGGTATTACTCAACTTGGCTGGCTGCTGCACTGCAGTGCCATGCCATGCTGACAGGGAGAGGTGAACCAGACATGAGTGGCAGGGGTTGTTTGCATGCAGATGGTGGGCAAAGTAATTGCAATGTTGGCCAGGAAGTCTTTGCTGCAACAGGAACCCCAAGGTGCCATAACACAAAGCCTCCCTACCCCCTCAGAGCAGCAGCTTCTCCTTTCTTGTGGGAAGTGCTGAGGCCTGGGGATGGCGAAGGCCACCATCACCTGTACTGTGGCTCCTGCCTTGCAGATCTGTTGCCCACCACTGTGGGATCTGTGTGTACACATCTTCCAGACGAGGCTCCGTCCTGCTGGCACTGGCATTTGGGAAGTATTTTCCTTGTACTTGTGTGGACACTGCTTGCTTCTATTTTTCTAAAATGCCATTATTCTTTCCAAAATCCCCATCTTCCCTATCTCTGTGTTACAGAGCTCACCCTCAGTGCCCTGAGTCCTCATATGGAGCCATTGCTCCCCTCTCTGCCTGGCTACTTCTTAGCTATTCATGCACCATGGGAGCGAGCTGAACAAGAGCCTTCCTGTTTCCCTTGCTGCAACTTGGCACTCTGTCAACCACAGCAAAACTGCAACTGTCTTGTCAATTTTTTGCTACTCTTGGTAAAATTTCTGAACCTCTATGAAAATCTAGCTGCTACATAAGCTACAGACTCAGAAAGGTGAGCAACATCTGACAGTAGATGAATCTGGTCAGAAAGACAAGCTGGAAACTGAGAAGGGACATACAGACCTGTGGGAACATGGACATGTCCCATAGCATCCATCAGGTTGCAGTTGAATGGGAAGCTGTCCTTCTCCCCTTCTGCATACAGAAGGGAAGTGGAGCCCATTGGACACCTATCATTTGGTGGAAGTAATGCTTGGACACTTCAGCCAGATTTTGAGAAGTTGAACTCGTCCCATCCTCCCCCCAGAGAGGTACAATGGTGGGCAGGGAGGAATGCCAGACTGCCACAGGAAGCTCGTTAGCTGTTACCAGTTCCTTTGAAATCCAACTTGGGGTTGGGATGAGCCTCTTTTCTGAATCCTGTTCAGGAGGAATTGAAGGGTGACACACTGGTCACAGTACCATGATGCACAAAGCAGTGGTGAGCGACCCAATGAAGCAAGTGCCATTGTGGGGTTTCTGGTCAAGATATGTACAAGAAAGCTGTACAAGGAGATCTACAAGAAAGTGCAGTTAAAACCATGATTTGTTGCTTCAAATTGTTGAGAATTGTCAAACCATGGCAAATCTGAAAGAAATCACCGTGGGCTTTTGGTTTGGTTGGTCAAAACCAACATTATTACCAGCAGGATTCTGCCCCATCTTTATGGACTGAAAGAGTTAATATCTGAAAATCAGTATTATATCCAGCCTCATAAGCAATTGCACAAGCAAGAAATATTTTGTTGGCCTTGTGAGGGGTGCTGCCTGGGCCTGTAAGAGCAACTCTTCAGCCTTGAGCTCAGTGAAGGTGACACTAGGTCAGGCGACACAGACTGTCTCCCTCAGCGCAGCCCCCTGTTCTCACTGCAGCTCAGTTCTCAAAACACATGTTTATTTCCCCATTAGACAGAGGTCCTCCCCACTCCAGCTAGTGTCTGAGACCTCTTACCCACAGATGTGTCTGGGCAGTGGCAATGCTGCTTGGGCCACCTCCCCAGTGGGGGCTGTTGCTTCTGGTGGGTTTGCTGCCCTACTGCTTGGCTAACCAACCTTGGCAGCTTCATGTGCTAGAAGTTGAAGTGCAACTAACCACTTCCATGTGAGGCTGCCTCCACAGCCAGCTCAGTCTCTGGTAGCGTGACTTGCAGCCACCACCTGTGACAGACAGCTCAGTACTATGGTTGTTTTCCCACCACATTACCAGGCCACACATTATGTCTCAAATAGTTGTCTCTTAAAAGCTTTTACACTGGGCCAGTGCTTGTGGGTCTCTGTTAGCACTGCCTGCACACTGGATGGCCCTGATGATGGAGACCCTTGAGATACCCATTGCACTGTGATGGTGGCAAGGGACACCTTGTCCTCCACTCTTCAATTCCTTTCAGGGTAATGTAGGAGACCAAGAGGCCTCAGGCAGGTGCTGTGTGGTCATTAGTTATATGGCACTTCTGCTCCCAGCAGCTGGTCTGGCTGGTATCTTGGAGGGAGCAGGAGCCAAGCACAGCAATGTGCATTTTGAGGAGACTGTGCATTTGACTTGGAGGCAGGAAACCACAGGATCATTTTGGCTGACCTGGATCTGGAGAGAGAGCGAGCTTTTCACCCACACATCTATTATTGGGTCTGAATAATGTTGCTGTGATGAAGACATCAAGGTGGAGACACTCCAGCCCTCTGCTTGAAGTGAACTACAGTGGACAATTATCTTCCCAACTAGAAGCACATGGCTTTTTTTCCTGATAGGGCTTGTCTGGCTCTAACTTTATGCCACTGATTCTTTTACCTTTCTTCACTGAATTATTAAAGACTCTTGTGAAGACCCTTAAAGCATCTTGCTTAAAGCAGCTCACAAGTGTTTTTGGACAATCCAGACTAAGCTTTTCATGCCCTTCACTGGACAGCATTTTAATCAGCCTTATAAGATCAAAATGGATTTAAACATGCAGAAGCCTAGAGTGTAAAAGCATTGATTTCCCAAGCAACCCGCACTGGGAGGTCTGCTTAAATATTTGAGGATTGAGTCACCTGTACTTAAGAGAGAGCAATTAAGAGCAACTAAGGGTGTTCCCGAAGGGCTGAATAATTCCTTCACATCAGTTTCCACTACAAAGCTGGCTCTGGAGGTGCTTACAGCAGACCTTGCTCTTTTCTGGACGAGATAGCAACAGAGATTGAGAGAGGAGGAGCTGGAACAACCAGACTGTGTATCAGTAAGCTGCCAGATCATGATGGTGTACAGCAGAGAGGTCTTGGGGAATATGTGGTCCTTTCATCCTCATCTCAAAAAGAAATATTTCTTCTATTGTTTGAAGAAAAAATAAACCACACACGCAAAAGAAAAAACACACCAACAAAACAAAACACACCAACAACCCCAAACAAACAAACACCAACAGAAAAACACCAAACAAACAAAAACCCCACAACCAACCAACAACCAAACCAAACAAACAAAACCAAACAAACAAAAAACCACAGAAAAAGCAGTGTTTGATAAGGTTGGAGAATGTTGTACTCACATTTTTAACGGCTCTTGGGATGATCTGGAGAATTACAGGCATGTTTGACACGCATGCAAATGAATGCAATACCTAGTAAATTAGGACAATTGGCCGTGTAGCTTACATGGGTAAGACTGCTCGGAGGTGAAACCTGCAGAGATTCTGCAAAAGGAAGCCACATTCGCTGAACTCACAAGCTGTTGAACAAACCATGGAATTAGCTGAGAAGAGAACTGTCTGACATAATTTATTTAGCTCTTTCAGCAGGCTTTTTGCAAGCACACGTTCAAGATGTGGCTGCAGACATCCAGCTAACAGTGGTCTAAGTGCGTTATCACTATGGCTCCAACACTACCTAGGAGGTGGGCAAGCAGGTGATCAGTGGTGGCATGGGGGATGAGGTGCCGTGCCTTGATTATCTATGGCACAGTATCTTCTGGGGAAAGGAAGAAATGTGCCACAGCTGCAGTGAAGCTTAAGTCATTCAAGAAGGAGGAGAAGCAGTGGGTAGAGGATCTGAAGGGGGAAGCAATGGGTTCACTTGGAGGGTAGAAGGAAAAAGGGTTGACAGGAAGGGGTACCTAATGCCAAGGATGGTGCCATAAAAAGGTACTGAGGGGTGAAAGTGTGAAAGTTGTTGTCTCCTTAGCATTGCATATATATGTCCCTGACACTGAAGATTTGTGTGTGTAGGACACCACCAGTCTGGCAGCAGGGACAAAGCTGTGTTGCTGGGTAATTTCAGGGGTCTCTGTTGGACCACTCCTGGGGGAAATGCTGAAAGAAATCCCAGATAGGTGACAATTCAAAAAGGGATTATGCAGGGAGAAGAGAAGACTCCTTTCCTGGTAACATCCGAGTTAATAACCTCCAGGCACAGAAGACCAGGCTCTTGCTGTGCCACCAAAGCACATCTGATCGATAACGCAAAGTCCCAACTTGCACATTAGTGGAGTCAATTATCAGCTCTACTCTCTGCTTCCTTGATTATTATTTCAGCATGTAGCAGCTGCTTTGCAAGCGTTATGGCCCATCACACTCTGAAGGGACTGAGTTAAATGCAGATTATTGACCGATGAGGCCATAAGAATGTACTGTAAAATATACAGTCGTGTTCGCCCATAAATCTCCAGTGAGAGTGCTTTTTAAAGAAATTCCTCTTGTGGTGGGAGGGTTCTGGGTCACTGTCAAGGCCCTGGAAAATGTTTTTGACACCTGATTCCTGCCATGTCCTCTGTGGTGGTGTTGTCTCTCTTGGCATTGTATCTTCACATGAATGAGTGGCTGTCCCTCCCTCGAGCTTCCATTGGGACCTCTGGGCTTCAGCAAGGACACTTGGGTTACAGCTGGTTCTGTACATGGCCAAGGTGAACTGTATTCAAAGTTTCTGCTTGTGCCCCAAGTTTCCCTCTGCTCCTGAATTTCTTAAGTTGCTTCAAGCTCCTTGATTTTGGCTGAGGTTGTTACAGTTTGAAGCAGCCTAAATTCTGGTGAGCATGAGCAGACTAAATCATGAGCTGTTTGAACACCAGGTAATGACAACTTTCCCTCCTCTGCCAGTCTGATCTACTACTGGCTGTCAGCCACATGGTTCATGGAGGCAGACAGAAGTGCCTGGGACATTTTGCTTTGCAAATCTCCTCAGCGTCAGGATTTAAGCCTATTTCAAGGGAAGGGGTGCATGTCTTTATGGTTATGAATTGAGAATGCTATGCATCTCCACTGAAAATCTCTTTCTATTTAAGATGTTGGTAGCTAGGTCAACAGTGATGATGTGCTCGGCAGCCTATTAGCTCAGTGGTGCCCTTTGTCCAAAACCTTAGAGAATCCTGGGGTCATCCCGGGCAGGTTATTGGTTATTGCAAGCAGAACACATGCTGACAGCTTGTGTATAAATACACATGTCCCTCTTCTGCTCTAGTGGCTAGGCATCAGAGATCACTGGTTTTGATCACTGCACCCAAGCTGACAGACGCAATGTTTTAGCCCGGGTGGTGAAGTTTTATGTCCTTGAAGCTATATCCCTGCTGCTGGCAGCCCACTGAGGTTTTCTTAGTGCTTCTAAGCATTTCTTGATCTGCTTCTCCCCAGGGTGCTCTTCTTCCAAAAATGGGAGAGGATTTCACATGCTTGAGCTGGACCCCTAAGAGATGGCTCATTTAGAGCTTGACACATTACAGAAATTTTGGGGGTTTATTAATATAGTTTTGACATGACTCTGGCATGATTTTTTTTTTTCCCTAAGCTTTCTCAAGTCCAGCATCCTGGCCATGGTTCTGGCTGCAAGTGTTTTTAAAACCTTTCACTGTTGGAGCAACTGAGGTCCTCAGGGCCAGGCCCTCACAAGTTTCCAGGAAGGCTTGAATCCACTGGGCTGGTGCCAGAAGGTGTGTGTGTGGGTCCTGCTGATCACAACTCCTGGGACCTGGTGCTAAGTCCCACTACCGCAGTGTCTTCATGTCATGCAGATAAAAGAATTATAAGAAGTAAGGGGATGGAGATGACTCCTCGCTGTGGCAGGGACACCATGCAAACATTTCTTGGGAATGAAGAATAAGCTTTCTGTTGTCTTCTACTTGGATGTTTACTGCTGTGAGAGCTGTCTGTGCTTCAGAAAGGACCACAATGATTCACTGGTGTGTGCTGGGGAGCAGAGCTGGCCAGAGGAGTAACCAGAGTTTGTTCATGTCATGGGGGCTGGGAGAGGAAGGGATGTGCTGCTCCATGCGGTAATAATGCTGTAAGAGTCCAGGCAGGATGGCCAAGGACCAGGGAAGCAGGAATCCAGTTCCCAGCCTTGCTCCCCACCTTGGGGAGGGCGTTTTGTTCTCAGCAGTACTTGTGTCCAGATCTGTTTTTTTCACTTTGACAGGGGAAGAAGGTGAATGTCAAAAGAGCAGCCAAAAAGGGTACCAAGGTGGCTGAGTGCAAGACCACTCTGGGAATGGCAGCATGAGGGGAGGAGGCAAGGCTCTACAGCTTGTAAATTTTTTGAGGCTATCTCATGTTAGGAGCAATGCCAGGTAGTTTTCCCTGCTGTGGGCAAGGAGACACAGCACAGGCACATAGATACTCCTGAGTGCATTTGTACTCTTGGTCTGATGATCCTTCAGCTTGTCTTTCCCACTACAGGAAAAAATTCTACCTGTACCTCAAACATGCATTGAGCTTGAACTGATGTACTTGTGTTATCTTCAACCTACTGACTCTGTGTCTCTGGTTGGGGGTGAAGAAAGAGGTGGTCAGGACTAGGGCAAGGGAAGCATCAAAACTTTGAGTCAGAAGTCTTGGATTTATCACCGCCCCTTTTGCAAACAACCACAGTAAACCAAATGGATGGTGTGCTGGCCAATCCATAATTTGGATTGAGGTAGGTAGCTGACATGACATTTTCTTTCTCTACCTCATAGCTGGCCTCTCAAGAAATGTCTCATGCTGCTCAGCAGCTTTCACTGGGATTACCTACCCCTGGACATGTGATGTTTTAGCTCTGAAAGCTAAATGTGGTGAGGGTGGGTGGTGGGAGGGCTCATTACATGTGCCTGGCAGGCACATACATTGATGCTGTATGTTTGTGTCGCACCCCAGCTGCCTGTAAAGAAGTTATCACAGCCGTACTGCTTGGTCCATGTCCTGTCTCTTGTCCCACCCACACCCCACAGCATGTTTTCTCTTCACTTTATCCCAGGAAGAGCCATGCACAGCAGCACATGGCATGGCCACAGATGTACAGCTAGTGGAGCAGTTGCAATAGAATCATACCATGTCTTTGAGTGTGGTGACTCTGTTGGTGTTTGTTTTCTTTAGCTCCCTTTTCATGTCATTTTGTGTTCCTGGGCTGTTTAATACACGTGCTCACCTTCAGCTGCATCACCCACACTTAATTTCACTGCCAAGGTCAATCTCTCCTATCTTCTCTGCCAGAGTAAATCTGTCATCTTCTCTGCCAGACCGAAGCTCTAGTATCAGCCCTGCATAAACTCCACTCCTTTCCCACTCTATTCCACACCCTGTATATGTTTGAAACACCTTTGTTTAAATATCATCTTGGAAAGAAAGGTTTGCTGGTGATGGAGTTGGCCTTCTTATCAAGGACATTGCAGTGGGGCTGAACTCATCCAGGAGGAACAAAATCTTTTGAAGACCATCCAGGAAAGAATCACTGTGAAGTGACCTCTCTTCCTTTGAAGGCCTGAGGTATGTTGAAAAGCCAGTGAGCTACTGGATTTTTTCCTTGCTTGTCATTGTTGTAGAGGTCTAGTCAGCTTGGAGTCTCATAACTGCCTCATGCAACCCATCTGGAGATCTAGATAATATCTCCAGCACTTGTTATGTATGCATTGATGTTCATTGCTGCCTTTGCTTGCTCTAGAATTGTCAGGCTACGTGATGAGAGTCCCGTAGTGTGGTATGACATGTCTACACAAACTGCAAGCAACTGAAACCACACTGCACCAGCACAGGCTGTTCGTGCAACACTCCTAGTTCTGCAGCAGTTTTCATAATGGCTTTCTCTTGCTTCTTTTAAAACCTCCCATGACCCCACAGACAAAGACTTATGAGCTGGAGACCTATAATTGTCACCTGGTTAAAGTTGATTGATGCGTGACAGATCTACACCAGTTTATACACTGGTCTTTAGGTTGAGTTGTCCCACAGCTCCCCAGATGTGTCTCAGCAGTCCCCTTGGACATGTCTTTGGCTTCAGCCCAGGGCAATTACCTGAATACCAAAGCAGGTATGTGGTTAGATGTGGTTAAATTGGCTCTTTCAGGGTTGCAATTTAGGCTCCCATAGCCCTAACTGGGTCCTTTGATGTCTGAGAGATGTGAAAACACTTCAGTTTTTGGAGAGGAGGAGGCTGCTAGGAAATACAAATGAAGTTTGCTAAACCACAGAGACAGTGAAGAGGGAGTTGTTGTTCACCCAGCCCTGCAGCACAGCCACCATGTGATGCTCACTGAAACTCCTACACCTCTTTGGAAAAATCTACAAGATGAAGCACATTTTCATGCAGCAGGTCCTGGATGCCTGGCCCTTACTGCCCTGGGGAGGCAGGCAGCACCTGCAGGCTCGGGCAGGGTGACAGGCATTCAAGGACAGCAGGCTCAGGGTACTTAAAGTGTCCTCAGAACTTTGCCTCTCTAATGATGAGTGCTGTGTGAAGATGGTGGGGACAGACCCCAGGAGCGGTCAACCCTGGGGCTCTCCCATGGCCATCACACAGCCCATCACAACCCATCAGTGCTACACAGCCCATCAGTGGCAGCTACACAGCCCATCAGCGTGTCCTGGATAGGCGTTTCCTAGGTGTCTAATCCCAAGAATTAAAGCCTGAGAGAAATGTCCCTCTTTCTGAGCAAAGCTGAGGATGTGAAAGCTGAGAGGTAATACTGCCAAGGAATTATCAGGAGGTTAAATATGCGAAATCACACTGGTGTCCTCGATTTTTCTGCTCCTGGCTTCTCTGCTCTGGCAATGTTCAAACTCAACTGTGTCCTGCTGGGTGATGTCTCATCTTTTCTTGCTGCAACATGGAGGTTGTGGTTTGTGGCTGAGGGCCCCACTGGTAGCAGCAACCCAGCAAGGACCAAACAAACTGAAGCCTCTGATTAAAAATGCCCACGTGGGAAGGACATATCTAACTATGCTGTAACTGCCTGGTGGCAGCCAAGCGAAGGCCAGCATGCCAACAGGGTCTCAGTCCTCTATCTGCTTACCTACATTTGTGGAAATATAGGATATAAGTCAAGGAGCCTTAATATAGCTGAGACTGCTACTCTCTCAATCAAATTTCATTGCAGTTTGAAGAGAGGGCAGTGAGGACACATCCATGGGCATGGCTAAAACGCTCTCTTAGGCCTCTCTACTGCAGAAACCAGCCTGGAAATAAACCTCATCTGGAGTGAAGCTTCATCCAGTGGTGCTTTTGGGTCTGGCAGCTGCAGGGTGGCTGCTAACACCTTGCAGCTCTGTGGGGGTGGCACTGCTTGCCTGCTGCCAGACAGGCTAGGGATTGCACTGACACATGCACACTCAGGCAGGCTGCAAAGAGCACTGCAGAGAGGATGGATGCTTCAGCTGCTGAGCACCTTATTAGCTGTGTCAGGCAGGAGGTGCTGGAGGGGAAGAGAAACCTCCACCATGGGGCAGAGATCCCCAGCATTCAGAGACACCACTGGCTCAACTTCAGCAGAGAAACACAGATGTTTATAAAGCAAGGCTGAAGCACCTGCAATCCCCAAATAAGCAGGAAAGAGTTATGCATGCTCATGCCTGTAGGTTGCAAGGCAGGGGAGAGGTAAGATGGCTGCATCCTGAGGACATGACTGGGGCATCTGGGGACACAGAGTTGGGCTGTCTGCTGGAGGAGGAGGATGAGAAGCTGCTGCTCAGGGAGCATGTATAGTGAGGTGAGATGGGCACAACTCATATGTGTATGAAAGGGCTGGAGCTGTGTGCTCCCTGGCCATTCAGGCAGCAGCAGCATCTTGGGGGTTAGACTGGGTAAGGTCTCCAGAATGCAAAGCCACCTACTTCTGTCTGACTGGCTTGGGAAAAACTCTCAGAGTAGAGAGTGGGGTTTGGTGATGCAGTGCCCTGTATGAGCACCTGGACTGGAGGGAAGGTGAGAAGAGGAGGCTTAGGGGAGAACTTACTTCTCTCTACAACTACCAGAAAGGAGGGTGCAGAGAGGTTGGAGTCGGTCTGGTCAACCAAGTAACAAGTGATGGGACAAGAGGAAATGGCCTCAAATTACACCAAAGGAAGTTTAGGTTGGATATTAGGAAGAATTTCTTTACTGGAAGGGTTATTGGACAGACTTGCCTGGGGCAGTGGTGGAATCCCTATCCCTGGAGGTATTTAAGAATCATGTAGACATAGTGCTGAGGGATATGTTTTAGTTGAGGTCTGGTTAGTGTTAGGTTAATGATTGGACTTGATGATCTTAAAGGTCTTTTCCAATCTAGGAAATTCTATGATTCCGTGAGGGCACTTGCTGAGGGAAAGCAAAGGTGAGCAGATGGCTCTCTGCCTGGTATCTCCCCCATTCAGGCTCAAGCAGTGAGTCCCCTCCTGAGGTGCTGGTCTGTTTGTCACAGCTCCAGAGGGGCTCTGCTCATTCAGCTCTCTCAGGCTCAAAGTTGCAGTGGTGTTCGTGGAACAGTGGTATCGTGGTTTTAAATAGCATGTGGGTGAGCTCAGCTGCTGGGTGTAGATGAGAAAAGGGTGGGCTCTCTGCTCTGTAATTTAAAAGATGACTTTTGTTTATCTATGACTGCATTACCACCAGCTGGAAACATCAAAGCCCCTGTAGCTGTTTCTAGGTTAGCAGTTTTCTGTCCTTGCTGTGCAACTCCCTGGGGGTGCCCATCCTGATGCACTTTAGGGTCTGAGGTACACAAGTCTGCTGTCTGCTGGAAGTCCTGCTGACACAAGGGCATGTGGCCTCCACTGGAAAGCACTCTGGGCTCCACAAGTGGTTCAAAATCTTTGGCTTGGTGGGGAAATGCCTAATGCTTGCTGTGTGGCACAGACCCAACCTCAGTGCAGGACAGATCCCTGGACCAATTCACCCTGGGTCACGTATCAGTGTATTTTTACTTAAAAGGCCCACCCAGGTCAAGCAGACTCTTCTTCCAGGACCCTTTGAGCTCCTCCCCAACTGACAAGTCCTGCAAGGAGGAGGAAGATGGTTGAACTGCCTGTTGTTCTACCTGCTGGTGCACCTCTGCACCTTGGGATGCTGCTTCTCCAGGCCAGCTCAGCAGTGCTGGCTACTGAGTTACCCCCTTAGGCTGTCACTGAAACACCTCAATGTGGCTTCCGAGGCAGCTGGTCTGGTGAATCTCCACTAGCCTCTGGCACAGTCATGCTTGGAGAGAGGTTCGTCAGAAGACTGCTGCTGTGAGGACCCCAGGTTTCTGTGGAGAAGTCGAGGAGCTCTGTGGTCAGCAGGAAGGGAACCATTGTCCCCATGCCTGAACTCAGGAGAGAGTCTCCTCACTGGCTGAACTGCTGTCAGCACTGAAACTCCCCTCCCTGCTCTGGTGCTCCTCTGCTGGCATTCGACATGGAAATGATCACGATTTATTCTGGAATAATAGGATGAAATGCTGCAAAGGAAAATTTTACACTGAGAATCGAGATAAATTGCCCAGAGCAAAAGCAGCCAAGAGAAGGGAGGAGGGAAACTCCATTGCTCTGGTCACCCAGAGAACCAAATATTGCACTGGAAAACAAAATGTTGGAAATACTGTAATGCTGGCCAAGGAGTGCTGGCTGAAATAGAAGGGGTGGGTGCTGACCTTCTCACAGCCTCTGGGGTTTTACTAGTGGTTAATGCAGGGCCTCCCACAACCTCCCACCCCTCTTGCCCCTCTCTGACAGCCAGGAGAGGGGGGCGGGCGGTGGCTCCCGGAGACCCCAGCAGAGCTTGAGCCGAGGCCGGGCTCCCGGAGGGTTTCTGGCAGTCTGGCACCATCTGCTGGGGCTTCCCGGTAAATAAAGCGGGTCTGGGGAGGCTGCTGTGCCCCAGGACAGCTGTCTGAGGGCTGGGGACAGCGAGGCGGCAGTGCTTCCCGGGGATTTGTCTCTGCCAGGGGGGCAGAGATCACCCTCTACTCCTCCTCCTCCTGGTCACTGCTTTGCAGTCAGTGTCCTTGGTAGCATGGTGGCAAAGATGGCGGATGGCCGTCTTTACAGACCCAGGGCCGGATTCCAGCTCCAGCCAATCCATCACCAGCTTTGAGGCAAATTGGCCACAAAGGAATCTGAGAGCTCTGTGCATTACGCAAAGCCAGAAAGGAAATGCTGAGTCCTGTGAGCAAAGGCATCACAAATTGCCACATGCAGGCAGGAGGAACCCATCCCTGCTGCCATGATCTGGCAGCATGAGTCTGGGCACGGCTGTTTGCAGAAGCCACTGTCATCCCTACTGTCTTTACTCTAAAGTAGATGGGCAGGAAGAGCTACACTGCCCCTTTCTGATTTTGTCCCCAGCTCCTGGATGAAGCTGTGCCCGACACAGGCCCCTGGGCCACACAAGCGACAGGCAAGAAACATCATGGGTTCACAAACGCTTGTCCCTATTAGGGGCTCCAGCTGAGGAGGGAGGGAGGGAAATGGAGAAAGGAAGAAGCTTGCCTCCAGCAAGATGGTCTGCACAAATGGACTCGCGTATAAATTAATTTAGAAGTTGAAATTGGCCTATAATGAGAGAGTTACGGAGAAAAAAGGACTGTGTGCTGCAAGCCACTTAGGAATCTGAGATCTCTGTGCATTACACAAAGCCAGACAGGAAATGCTGGGTCCTGTGAGCAAAGACATCACAGGTTGCTCTGAGTGGTGATGGGCAAGCTAAGACCAGTGATGCTGCCTACCCCACAGTCCTTCACTGGCCCTGGGTACCTTCCCCCAGAAGCATTTCCCTCCTCTGATATAACTGCAAGAGCATAGGGCTCTTGAAACTACCTCTAAATTCCATCATTAAAAAATGGTTTTATTTCAAGGCAGCTTTCAGCAGCAATGGTTCTAGAGTTAGTTCTCTGGAGAAATATGGTAGTTTTGAGGTTTTTCATTCTAAAAATAAAGCAGTCTCCCAAGCCCACTGTTGTGGTTGGGCTTTGTGCTTACAGGCTTCTGTCGACAGCTTGCTTAATGAATGAAGATGTGAGAGAAGAAAAGCTTTTCAGTGAAGAGACTGTGTGCTTCCCAGGGCTGGAACAGTAAATGACATAAGCAGTGATTGAAAATACAACATCCTCCTCTCAGTACTCCCTAACACAAGCAGAACTGTTTTCACCTTTTTAATTCCTTGAAACCAGAAAAGAAGTTGGTGTGACTCCATGTGCATAACCTGTGGGTTATCTGTTTGAGAAGCACACAGAGTCAAGCTGAGTTACGTACAGCTGGTAGGTGTGAGGAATGTTCAGTCTATGATCTTCTTTCTCCCAACAGTGGTACCCAAAGCTGTCCAGAAACATGTTGCCTCTGATTTCATTCTCTCCAAGAAGCTAACCTCCACCCTAATGCTGCCTTTCTGACATGCAGGGAATAACCATTTCTCTCCTTTGAGTCTGAAGAGATGTCAGATACCATCCCCAGTTGTGAATATGACTGTTCATGCAGTCCTGTTGCTTGCTGTGCCTCACTTCAGTGCCTGCAGATGGGGGGACAAAAGATGGAGACCAGGCAAGCTCACAAAGAGGGTCTGTGTTTCCCCTGTGTTTCCCCACTGCCTCATTTCATGGCAACTCCACTCTTTGCATGAGGGAAAGCCATACTTCTCTTGAAAAGCAAGCCTGGACCCTTTGTAGCCTGGCATGCCACTGGCATGGCTGGTGGCCTGCTCACCTTGCCCATGCAGAGCTGCCTCTCCTTGTGGGACTGCTGCCTCTGGAAGCTGCTGCCTTTCCTGCAGTCTGACCTGGCATTTCTCTTCCTGTGTTGGGAGTGTATTAGCATATTTTGTCTTCTTACTGTCACATGCTGCCATAAAATATGCTCTCAAACTGTTGGCCAGGGAGCTTCCAGAAACCGCTAATAGAGAGAAAACCAGCACTGATATAAAGAAAATCAGCCTCAATGTTCAGTTAGCTTTGCTCAAAGCTGAAGGGCTTGCAAACCTCCTCTGTAACAGGGAAGAAAACTTTTAGGCAATGTAAAGAAATACTGAGCAAGGAGTAAGAGACAGCAGGTATTGCTATATAGTGTTTGTGAAGACCCAGTGCAGCTTCTATGTGCAAGAGGCACCGAGCGCTCCCACTTGACCAGCTACCTCCTCAGTGCTCACCAGTACCTCTCTAGTCCCTCCCCACTGCTGGACTTGCAGGGTAGCAAGAAACCTCCTGGGATGTCTGCTGGGGCTCTTTTCCCCAGGGCTTGTGGAGTACAGACAGAGATCAGCTTTCTGGAGTAATTTTTAAATGAGTTCTCCCTACAGAAAAGGTTCTGTCTTATGTGGAATAAAAGGGGACCTGGAGGATATCGGTGTGCATTGACCCAAAAATGCATCAAAGGAGATGCATTGCATATCAGCTAGAAACCCAATAGAAATGTCTTTGCAGACACAAGCCTCCTATGGATAGACATGAACAGCCAAATTTCTGTAGCTATTACCTCTCCTGGGAATATCTGAGATAACACTGAGATGTGATTTTTCCTTTTTCCTAGAATGCAGCACATCTGTGTTTTCTGCTGAGGTCAATTAGAGCTATAGGAGATCAGAGGCTGATGAAAAATGAGTGCCTTGTTATTGTTTTGCCTCCTGGAGTAGCAATTCTTTGATTTCTGGGTTTTAGTACTTACTTCAGAGTCACGTGAAGATCTCTTGTGTGCTCCTGCCTCTTCCCCAGGGCAAGAAGACAACCAGCTGGCTATATGCCCTCCTGAAGAAAAACAAAAGGATGGCAGCTGGTTTGGTTGGCCAGCTTTCCTCCACCCCATTTCCTATGCAGCAGTATATCCTAGAGGGCATGATCTTGTCAGTTTCCAGGGCTTTCTTGCCCCATGGGTGCTTGCCCCTTGCCTCCTGGTTTCTTAGCATCTGCAGATACAACTGAAGGCCCATGGCCTTGCAGGATGCATTGGTGCAGGAACCATTGGTGCTGCACTAGTATTTCCACTGTTGGGGGTGTTTTTGTGTGCAGGAGCTAATTCCCAGGCTTGTTTTGTCAGCTCTCATTAAATGGCTTGACCCCCAGGAGCACTGCCCGCGTCTCTCCTTGATAGCGTCACAAGGGGCGCCTGCCTCTCTGCAAGACTTGTCCATGCCGTGGCAGGGGAGGAGGGAGGCAGGATGGAGTTGTCTCACTGCTGATGTGACTTCAGTCTCAGGGTTACAACTGGGCATGGCTCCAATCCACCTCCTGCTCTGAGGTGCAGCACCACCTGGAAGAGCACAGTCCTCCTGCCACCAAACACCAAGGACAAGTGACACTTGGCATTGGACTTATACCACCTCCTCCTGCTCCCTGTGACGAAGCTACTGTGTTTTTGTCACTGGGGCAAAGACAGCCATCTGTTTTGCTCTATGACAGCAGCAGGCTCACATCCCAAAGTGTTTTGCTGCTCACTCTTCCCACCCAACAAACAGATGAGTGGGATTATTTGGCTGAAGGAGATTTTTTTAGCCGCACCAGCCTCTCTGGTGGCAGCCTTAGAAAGAGGTTATCTGTTTGGCAATGAAAGAAAGGCACCACCTTCCCTAGTATGGGCAGTCCTTTGGCTGGGATCAATCTCCCAGTTTCACCAAAATCAGAGAGGCCTCTGGACTGATGCCAAGTCAGGAGCTGCCACCTTTTTGCTCAAGGACACACGTGGCATGTGATGAGGGCCTGTTGTGATGGTGAAGAGAGCTTGGTGCTCTGCCTCTTCCAAACAAGCAGGAGGTCTTTTGTGGGCAGCAGGGAGCTCCTGGCATCCAGCAAAATGTGGTATCCAGAACTTCTGGGCATGCTGCTACTGCACTCTGGCTCTGCTCAGCATGAAAAAGCAAACTGCTGGGGGGGGTCACTCCAAATCTCATCAGAAAAGGGCTCTACAACATGTCAGAGTCAACAGCAGGGGAACAAAACACTTGCAAAGCATTTCTGAGAAGTTCCTCTGCTTTCTGCCTTTCAAGGAAAAAGTCTTGGAAGAGGATACATAAAAGAACTCACTTTGGCTAGAGCCATGTATGGAAAGCTGGAGCTGTGGCTGATACACTTAAACCCAAGAGACAGGAGAGAATGTCTATGTGGTTTGGGGGCATTTTAGGCAGATTTTATCCTATTCTGTCCTCAAGTTTAATGACTGTGGTACAGAAGGAGAGCAAAGCCCTTTTCCTGCACATACAGTGCTGGCAGAGTCCATCCTACTCTGCACTGGCCCTGTGATGTATGCCTGCACCCCTCTCCTGGGAGAAAGGGGCCCCTCCAAGTCAAGAAAGAGCTGACTGCATCTGCAAGCCATTGGTGGTGCACAGCCAGTCTTGACTAATGACTCTGCCCTTGAGCTGGCTTCTGTCACCTCAGCATTACAGCATGGGAGACTGGCAGGGCTTCGGTGCTTGGCATCTCCCTCCTGCTTTTGTTTGCAGTGGCTGGAGGACAATACCAGCATGTGACAAGCTGATCCAAATGGCCATAGATTGGACAGATTTCAACACATGTTTTTAATGTCTCGCAAATCCTTCCCTTCACCGCGCTCTGGCCACAGCTACCTGACAGGCTTCCCTTCTACAGATCCATGGACATTTGCCCATCTCATGTTTGCCCAGGGAGCCCAAAGCATGTGAATAGAAGAAGCAGCAGAACAAGTTATTTGCCCTCAAATGCAAATTAAAAGCAACAACATGTATCAGTAGCAGGCGGCCTCTCTGTGGTTTATCTCCCGGTCACAATCCTCCAGCTTATGCCTGAGATGAGCACCTGGTGAGGGACACTGGAGTTTGAACACCTGCTTGGCCCAGCTGCCACCACTTGCACCACAACTCCACAGCTGGCACCCAGAAAAGGCCATAAAAATTGATAAAGATGAGTTGTTTCTGTGCTGAAGGTCATTTTCATGGAGCACAGGGCACAGTCTGCCACATGTTGCTGTCTCAACATGCTGTGCTGACCACATGTCAATCTGATTTTGCCCTGAATTACAGTGTTCAGACAACAGAAATCCAGAGGAGAATTTAACCTGCTGGCAGGGTCTTTCTGGAGATTTTTGCACAGGGTTTAGGGGCTATACCTGCTCCTGCCAGGAGATGGGGTACACCTATCTAAGTGTGGGAAAAGGATCTCCTTGCAGGAGTTAGTGGCCCTCATTGAAAGGGCTTAAAACTAGAATTGAAGGGGGATGGGGACAAACCTGGGACTGCTAAAGATAAGCCTTGGGGGGACATACTGCTGTTGGAGGAGATATCTGTGCCTTGGATCAAGTGCATGTATGCCAATGCCCATAGCATGGGCAATAAACAGGAGAAGCTGTTGTGCACCACGGTAACCATGATATAATTGCCATCGCAGAAATGTGGTGGGATGGTTCGCATGGTTGGAGTGCCACAGTGGATGGATACAGGCTCTTTATTAGGGATAGACAAGGAAAGAGAGGTGGAGGGGTAGCGTTTTATGTTAAGGAGTGTTTTGACTGTCTTGAATTCAATGTTAGACACACCAAGGTGGAAAGTCTATGGATAAGGATAAAGGGGAAGGCCAATGAGGCTGATATCCTGGTGGGAGTCTGCTACAGACCACCTGACCAGGATAAAGACACTGATGAGACATTCTTTCAGCAACTTGGAGATGTCTTACATTCACTAGGCCTTGCTCTCATGGGAGACTTCAACCTACTAGATGTCTGCTGGAAGTATAACACAGCAGAAAGGGGGCAGTCCAGGAGGTTTCTGGAAAGTGTGGATGACAACTTCCTGTTGCAGCTGGTAAGCGAGCCTACCAGGGGTAGTGCCCCACTAGACCTACTCTTTATGAACAGGGAAGGGCTGGTGGAAGATGTGGTGGTGGGAGGTCGTCTGGGGCACAGTGACCATGATATGATAGAATTTTCAATATGTGGTGAAGTTAGGAGGGCCATCAGTTAAAACCTCTACCTTAGACTTCTGGAGGGCTGGTCTACTCAGGACTCTGGAGAGTCCCTTGGAAAGCAGCCCTCAAAAGCAAAGGGGCCTGAGAAGGCTGGGCTTACTTTAAGAATGAAATTATGAAGGCTCAGGAGCAGGCCATCCCTATGTGCTGAAAAATGAGCCATCAGGGTAGAAGACCGGCCTGGTTGACCAGGGAGTTTTTGCAAGAACTCAGGAAAAAAAAAAAGAGTGTATCAACTTTGGAAAAAGGGGCAGGTGAACCAGGATGTGTTTAAGGATATTGCAAGGTCATGTAGAAAGAGATTTAGAGATGCAAAAGCTCAGTTAGAACTTAATCTGTCCAATTCTGTCAAGGATAATAAAAAGTGTTTTTACAAATACATTAATAACAAAAGGAGAGACAGGGAAAAATCTCCACTCCTTACTGGATGAAGGGGGGAACATAGTAAGGAAAGACAAGGAAAAGGCTGAGGTACTTAACACCTTTTTTGCCTCGGTCTTTAAAAAAATATCTGACTATCCTCAGGGCAACTGGGGTCCCGAGTTGGTAGTCAGGGATAGGAAGCAGCATATCCCTCCTGAAATCCAGGAGGAAGTAGTTAGGGACCTGCTGTGCCACTTAGACCCTAACAAGTCAATAGGTCAGGATGGGATTCATCCTAGGGTGCTTAGGGAGCTGGCACAAGAGCTGGCTGAGCTGCTCTCCATCATTTATCACCAGTCCTGGCTAACTGGGGAGGTCCCAGATGACTGGAGGTTGGCCAGTGTGACACCCATCCACAAGAAGGGCTGAAAGGAGGATCCAGGAACCTACAGGCCTGTCAGCCTGACCTCAGTGCCTGGCAAGGTTATGGAGCAGATCAAGCTGAGTGCCATCAAGTGGCATGTCCAGGACAACCAGGGGCTCAGGCCCAGCCAACATGGGTTTAGGAAAGGAAGGTCCTGCCTAACCAGTTTGATTTGGCTCAGTGACCCATCTGGTAGATGAGGGGAAGGCTGTTGATGTGGTCTACCTAGATCTCAGCCAAGCATTCAACACAGTCTCCCACAGCATCCTCCTGGAAAAGCTGGCAGCCCATGGCTTTGACACGTGCACCCTTTGCTGGGTTAAAAATTGGCTGGATGACCAGGCACAGAAAGTGGCTGTGAATGGTGCCACATCCAGTTTGTGTTCAGTGACCAGTGGTGTCCCTCAGGGATCAGATACTGGGCCCAGTTCTATAACCACTTTTATTGATGACCTAGATGAGAGGATCGAGTGTACTGTTAGCAAATTCACAGATGACACTAAGTTTTGGGGGAGTGTTGATCTGCTGAAGGGTCAGGAGATGCTGCAGAAGGACCTGGACAGGCTGAGTCAATGGTCTGAGGCCAATAATATGATGTTTAACAAGACCAAGTGTAGGGTCCTACACTTTGGCCACAGTAACCCCCTGCAGCGCTACAGACTGG
>JANIJG010003709.1:0-68074 GCA_024611175.1 Megaceryle torquata
CCGGCAACACGCCAGCCCGACGACCGCCCTCAGCTTTACAAATCCTGATAAAAGTGACTGGTTTTTTTTCCCTAGAAAAATCAAGTTAGTTTTATTTAAAGGGTCAAAATAACGTATTAAGGAAGCAAAATCTATACTGACACTTTTCTCCCTCAAACCAACTTTTTTACAAGTGAATTCCAAGTCCCAACCATACCTTAATCTGTAAATTGATAGATTCATGTCAGCTTTCCATTCCTAACACTGCCCAAAGCTCAAGTTATCCAAGTAAGTAAATAACACAAGTTATATCATTTTAATCTACATTCATCATTTTAATTGCCTGAATCTTCACTCGGACAAAGTAGCACTGTAGTTTTATGGTATTTGATTAATGAGGGCAAGAAAATTGAAGTTTTGCAATAAAACTAAAAAAAAAAAAAAGAAATTAAAAAAAAATTCAACAGACTTTTATAGTTTTTTTCCCTTATGATTTTAATTTAATGGCTCGTGTTTTCATTACTGCAGAGGCTGTACACTTTAGCTTGCAATTATGTCCCATCTGTGAAGCACTGTGTTATTACAGTTTATTCTAGTAGCTTTTCAATCACTTTTGAGTTGTGCTTTACAAGTATTCTTGCAGCAGGTGGGCTTACTGGCATGGGACCAGAAATACACAAAGCGCAAAGCTGGAGTTTAATGGCAGCCATATGCATGTGGCACAGAGCGCCAGCCTTCCCCCATATGCTGCTAAGCAGCCCCTTCAGCCTGCCAGTCACTCTTCTTACTGACTACAGTCTCTAAGTAGTTTTCTGCCAGGGAAAAATATACCAAGGCAGCAAATTTCTCCAGTGCACCATCCTTATTACTGAGACAACCCTGTCATTAGCAAAAGCACAATGAACCTGATCTGGAGATGCATACCAATTAGGTTGCATGGAGCACTTTTCCTTCTTATCTCTATGGAAACTCGGCCTCCCTGGCTGCAGTGGACAATCAGTAATGTTTCATCCACCCATATGTCACCTAGTTAACACTGTACACTTTTATGTGAACCAAAAATCTGCTCTAACCCTCTCAACAACGCCAAGCAAAGAAATTAAAGAAAGGGAAGGAGCAAAGTGCCCCGTGCATTTCTGAGTGAGCACGCCTTTGCAACCTCCAAACCTGCACAGTCAGCACTCCTGGCTGCAGATAAAGCAGCAAGAATTGTAACTTTGGCTGCAGGGAGCACACAATTTACATTTAATTCTCCAGTTCTCAATCTGAGGAAGCTTGTGTAAATATCTTGAAGCCAACTTCCCTATTACAACAGGTACAGTCTTTAAAATCTCACAAAAATGTTGTGCCACCTGCTTTGTCCAGCAGAATGCTTTCCTGCCACCTACCAGAATTAAGTGTCTTTTTCCCCCGTGTACCTAGGATATTTTTTAATAATTAATTTTCTTACCTGGAAATTAACAAAGAGATTTCTTCATATTTGCCTGGCTAAAGAATTTGGGAATAAACAAACGTGCCTGATTCGTTCCTTCTCTGCTTGTTTTTATGCCTTTTTGATGCTTAAGGCTTTGCTCTCATTTTACATTTCATTTTGTTTAAAAACAGCCACAGAAGGGATCGGGACAAGATCACCGTGGTATTGATTTTAGCCTCTACAGGTTTTGTCTGCAGTTTAACCTAGGAGAAGGGGTACCAGTAAACATGCCATAGCTGCATCAAGAGCTGCAGTTTTGATAGTACATATACCATATACATAAATAAAATACAGCCCCTTCGAGGCAAGAGAAGGTAATTTTTATCTGTTTATAGCCCGCGTTTCTCACCTACAATGTAGCACCCCCATTTGCTTTGTTCTATAGCATTGTTTCTTCATTTTGTAAAACAGTTAGCAAATAATAACGTGGAATAGCTGCACTCCACGTCCTTTGGACAACAATACCTTTCTGAGGCAAGAATGTCACCTTTTTAGTGATAATTTATGATTAGCAAAGGAACACCTCATAGATGCATCGAACATTAACAGAAAAATAGAAAAGGTCATAAATGTCAAAATGAAAAAAAGGAAATGTCCTTTTTTGAAAGCATACAGGTCTGAGTGAGCACAGACTTTAAGAATACTCAAGATTAAATGCAATGATATGGGCAGTGGCACATGAAGAAGGCTGAACTCTTATTACAGATGAATAAACATTTAAAGAAGCTGAATGCAATTAAATAGCACCTATCAAACAATGGATGTTGAAAAATAAAGCCAAGTTGATAACTGATGGTGACTCAGGAAGCAACGTGAAAGGAAGAAAGAGGAGCTCAAGGAAAGCTTGCTTCTCTAGAGGAATTGCCTAGACTTATGTCAGTGCTGTTGATATTCCCATGATACTGTCACTTAGAGAACATTTGTTTTTTTATTATAAAAGCAACTCTAGAGATGTGTAAAATTCTAAGTCTTCTAGTGGGAGCAATTTAAAACTGAATAATGCTGTCCTGGGGGGATTGTACTGCTCTCTGGGATTTGTTTTTAGGTTTAACTCATCACAGGAAAAAAACTTTGTCTTCAGAAGTAATTATTATTAGTTGTGACCCCTGAGAACAATGGAGAAAGAGTTGTTAGAGAGTTCTGAGGGAGCGGTTCATCCAGACGTTAAATGCACTTTTAGGTAAAGAGAGATGACTAGAAATCAGACTGAACTAGACCAGCAGAAATTTGGCCCGTCTGGTCAGGGTTATTACCAACCTGCTATTCAGCTCTTTACGGGTTGCTGCAAGCAGAGATTCAGACAATTGCTTTGGAGATGTTATTTTATAGATACAACAATATATTTTATATTTTCCAGTAAAAAATGTCATACCTGACATCAGCTTTTTCCTTTATCACTTCAGAGAAAAAAAAAAGAATATAACTTAAACATTTCACCTGTCACTTCTATTTCAGATGAGAAATCCATTGTGTTTCTCAGCCTGCAAAATGAGCTCTGGTATGCTTGCTGTATTTGTACCCCATAGTCCTAGAAGGGTAATATTACAATAAGGGCCTGATTCTGTGTTCAGTGAAAAGGGCAAAGAACACTGGTTTTAAATGAGATTCCTTTTTTTTTTTTTTTTCATTTTTAGGATGTAGTGATTATTTATACATGTTTTAGTCTCAAAAACAATGATTGAAAATATTCTCTAAGTGACTTCTAAGAAATAGAGAATAAGAACAAGGAAAAAAAAATGTTAAACCCATGGGATGTTTATTATTTCACAGAGATTTAGGAATCTTAAAATTTAGCATTTTTCTAAATAAAAACTGTAGAAACTTCATGCAAAACCAAAACTCTTTTCTATCATGGCCAAATACAAACTATTTACAGAGGCTGGACATTCATACAGTAGAATAAAAATAACTGCTATAGTGTTCAGAGTCCCTGCAGTTGCCCAATTCTTCTTGTAGCTTAGCAGCTCTGTTGCAGTTACGTGGCAACTGTCACAACTGTGTAATGAAATACATCAGTCCTCATATATAGCTGGCTTCCAGGCTATGAAGGTGTGTTCCTAGTACACTTTTTCAAATATGTCCATATTTCCTGCCAGGAATGGCATTTAAATCCTTGTATCACATAAATCTTTCCCCCCCTTTTTTTTTTCCTTGTTTGTTTTATGCTTTTTCTTTGCTTAAGGCAAATTCACAGACCGTTTTTGTCTTTCAGGGAATTTAATAAAATAGTTTTGAACAGAAGGGGAAAATCTTCTGCTTTACCTTGTTGTTTATGATGCTTGTATTGAAGCCTTTGAATTCAGAATAGGTCCATTTGGGATAAGGGGAAATTTCGGTAAAGAAAGGAAGGAATGTAATTGTTGATATTCACAGGCATAGGATAAAATGGGCTTCAGTCAGCATAGCTACACCATATTTTTACTGTAACATGTACAGATCAGTTCAAGATAGTACACTGCAACTTTAAATTTTATATCATTTGCATTTTGACAAGTTCAGGATGTCTTACTTTCTGGTGTTGCTGTGCAACTCAGTGGGCATAGTCTCAATGCAAAGCCAGAGATACAAATTTCTGTGATCTTTGCTGAGAGCTTGAGGTGAGTTGGAAAGATGTTTGAACTGAGTTTCTACAATATAACTTCAGAACAATGTCAGGAGCATGAAAGAACATACGCTGGGTTACACGAACAGCAAAATTCCTCTGTGAACCAGCTAAAGTGCGAAAGGTTTACCTGCCTTCTGATAAATCCAACCTAACTTTAGATACCTAGTTGAAGAGCTGAGATAGCAGCTTGCCAAACTCATTTCCCTCCATAATCAGTGGAGAAGAAAGACTTCAGCCTGAGGGCAATCTTGAGTCATCTTCCAAAGGTGAACTATACATGGGCAGTGTTGAATCCTGGGACAAACACCAGCATTAGCTCCCCAGACTAACTTTGAGTGGGAGGAACCTAGACATGAGTGAACGACCTTTTCCAAAACAGCAGAGCATGCTGGAGCTCCCTACCTAAGGGAGAAGCCTCGCTGTACTAAGCTTATAGTTAAAATACTGCTGTGTTAGTAGGTGTTCCGTTAGAGTGAGTTTACTCTTGATGGAAGCAATCTGAGTGACAGGTCTACAAAATGAAGTTGTCTACTTACACCAGCCTTTACAACCTTTACTGAAATGGCACTTCAATTTCCAGCTATTTGAAACTGTAGTTTTGCTTTCAAGAAGGCCACGTATGGCTTGTTATTGACAAAATACAGTAGGCTTTTTTTTTTTTCTTTTTTTTCTTCCTGAGGCAGAATGATAGCACTACCCCAGCCAATCCCTTCTAATGACACTAAGTGCTGACTAATACTGAATTCAACTTGGGTGTAAAATAAGGCAACTTGGAAAGCTAATACAATGTTATCTGTCTCTACCATTCCACAAGAAAGCAAAATCTATCCAGCAACTAAAAGTCACGTAATTTCTGCTCCATTTTTGAATGATTCGAGAAGCACACACACAATTATATATGTACTTAAAAGTAAACTCATCTCTCTACATACACCTATACTTATGTCAATCTAAGACTATATGTCTTAGACTGACTTAGGTAAGACTATATGTCTTAGATTGACATATACCTATATACATACAGATACATGTACACACATTTGTACATGAACATAGTCACACACACATTCACATAATACACATTTATTTCTCATAAAGAAAATTATTTCTCCACCCAGTTAAATTCTTTACCATTCCTTCATTTTCCTTTGCATTCGCATGCTCAGAGAAAGGGGTTAACCTTTGTGGGAGTTCACAGAAAAATGGAAATCAAGATACTCAAATCGAGACATGATTGAGATTCACCCAAAACACCATGGGTCTTCTTCCTTGGTTACTGACTCACTCGCTATCCCATGTTGTAAGGATTCCTCTTGCTGTCCAAACTAGGGAACACACTATCATCCCTTCACTAGCAGAAACACACCTAAGTGTGAGAAGTTTAACATGAGCTGGCTTGCTTCCACTGTATGGTACATGCACTGTATGAAAAAATGAAGATGCCTTCAGTGAATCTTTTTTCCTGGCGTATGTCCCATCCTAAACCCAAAGAATTTTCATCTTTTAAAGACACCATCATCAGTCAGAAACACCCCAGGAGAATCAATAACCCCTGCTGTAAACGCACACTTCTCTGGCTTGACACATCCAACCCATCAAACATTTCTCTGCCTAAAAGGAACACGGAGCTCCCATTTTCCATCATTAAATCCATTCCTCAAATCAATGCACATATATTAATTATGTGCACAATTAATGAAATAAAGCAAATGCTTTAAAAGCAAACTGGGTATCTAGGCATAAGGCACAGCTGAAATAGGCAGTGTCCTCTCTAGGCCTGAGCAGGAGGCATACAGCATGCTCTCTTCAGGGACAGAGAGATGCATGCCTCTTCTCTCATCATTTTTGACTTCTGCCTATCTGCCAAGTGGTCTGAGAGAAGTAACAAGAAGATGTGCCCATAGACAAGCTGGCAAACAATTAGTGAGGCTGATGATGTGTGCTGCTTCCATACCAGGGAATGGGTAGTGAAGCTCGGCTCTCTGCACTGCTAGGCGGTGTGACAGGTTTCTGGCATGCCACTGGTCCATGCTTTCCACCTGGTCTGCTCCCAGACGTGCCTGGGGTCTGTTCCCAGTAGTGGCTTGGTCCATACACTGGTTCCAGGTGTTAGTTTGTACATGGCCACTATGACTGGGACCTAATGCCACAGACATGGGTGGCTCTGTGGCTTTTAGCCTCAATTCCAGAGGGCTGTCCAGGCACGTTTCATTTGCTGGTCTGGATGAAGCCATAAACCTGCTTGATGACCATCACAGTTAACAGTGATAGACCAGTGATCTTCTAGGGTTAGTTTTTAGTGAATCTGGAAGTCCTTTCCAACAAGGTAGAAGAGCTATTCCAGTTTTGCACCTCGGGTACATAGCATCCCTAAGTATCAAATAGGGGATCACTCCAGCCATGTGTGACTCGTGTCAAAAATTCTCTACCCTGTCCTTCAAAGGCAGAATATCTAAAGCTGGAGAATATCTAAAACCCAAAACAGCAGCAGAAACGGAAAAAGTTAGAAAAGGAAACTATTTATAGAAAGGTTTTGTAATACATGTCCTTCAGTAAGACATAGGATCTCTCATGTAAATTGCAGTGCTGTCCACTTTCATGACTTCAATCAATCTTGTGATGTTTAGGGTTGTTTCTTCAGTAAAAGTCCCACCTGAAGAGATTATATGACTATCTCATCTTAATTCTCCTTTTTTTTTTTTTAAGAAACAAATTAAGAACATATTACTGGATGCAAAGAAGAGTTTAAAATTAAACTCCCATTTCCCTCATTGGTACAAAATGTGTCAAATCACAAACCAAAAATTGATGACAATGTTTTGTCATTATTTCTTTTAGTATTTTGATTTGTAGTATGATTTATCGTATGGAAGTAAGCAATCCTGGCACTGTCCCATGAAACACACTCCTACCCCAAGTGCCAAAACCAATCCAGGAAAGCCTGAGACAAGACAGGTTTCCTCAGGCTGCCCTAGAATCTTTCCTGAGAATATTTCATGTTCCTGCAATTTTGTTTCTAGCCTCCAACTCTTGCAAAAATAATGTTCCTTGGGAAGTAAGATTTCTGTGCAAAATTTATGGTTGTCCTTACTCTAGGTTTGCATTATTGGGAAGTAAAATCAGAAACATCTACTGGAAGTGTTTTGGATTATAGAAATATGCAGCCTTTTGCAGCTATTTCCATTTTTACCCCCGTGCTGACTGAATGTGCATAGTTAGTGTTTCCAGTGCATATTCAGTATTTCTACTATCTGTTTTCTTTCCCATAATTCAGGTAGCATTGCAAGAAAGTCTTTAAATTTTAATCAATAACTCTCAAAGAACCCTGAGTTTAGCCCACGTATGGAAAACTTCAGTATCAAAGTTTGAAAACACCAGAATTAACGATATCTATGATCAATGTCCTAAAAGAACATATAGAACATAGGGTTTATTGTCAAATATTGTCAAATATTAAGACAAAATGATCACTTAACATACTCGTTTGCTGGCTTTCAAATATGCATTACCTCCCTCCCTTTTGTATTGCTGTATGTCTGCTCAGTTCCCAGAAACCTACCTAAAAATACACTTTAAAATTGCATCTGTATTAAGACCATAGAAAGCAAGCCACAGCTCCCTCTGAGCAAACCCATACTACTAATGACTCTTCAAAAATGAAATTTTTCATGGAAATGCATTTCTGAAAAAATTGAACACTGGAAGCACCACAACTCTCACAAGTGTAGGCCAACATAAAGCCAACTGAAGCTAGTGCAAAAGCATCCATTGACCTGAATGGTCTTTGTACCACGGTTCTGGGGTTGTCCGGGTGCTTCATACACAGAGGGGAAGTAAAAATGTTTATAGTAAATCCCCTTAAAGCCAAGGGAGAAATAGTAATGAATCAGCTATTCAGGATTTTTACAGCTCAATTGGTAAGATTTTCTTTTTATAACTTTTCCTCTTGCAGGGGATATTCATATTGCAGACAGAACATAAATACTCTCTGCATCATCACTATTATTTTGCATTTATCTTACTTTACACATACTATGACTCCATGGGGCAAGCGTTACCTGTAGGACCTCCCCTCACTCTTCATGAAAAGAAACAGTTATGCTAAAGGTGCATTTTAAAGAATATCTGAATAATATAAAGTCCTTCACCACCAGCTCATACAATGTGAATATGACAGTGGGGCCTAATATTTGTTTCTCTATAGCAAAGAAGTGTAGGATTATAGTAGAGATCTATCTGAAGTAAAACATCCAATTTAAATGTCCTCTGGTAGATTAAACTGGAAAATGGTAGGCTGGCAATGTTACCTGTGTTACTTTTTTTGACCAGAAGAGGATAAATCAAACAGGATGTCAACACAGATGCAATTTGTCTATAAGTCTCAGTTTCTTCTCATCCCTCTATGTCACAGGTACTCCCCACATGCACCTCCTTTGCAAGATGACGGGGCATTTTCTAAACTTAAGTCTCAATTCCACAACTGCATTCACAGTTCTGGAGACAAAGTGAAGATCTCATGAAACAGGAAGGCCCACTTAGTTTCAGTGCATGTTCATGTCCAGACAGGATCCACATTCATGAAAAAGTGACAGCACTGTCAAGGCCTAGCTATGAAAATCTGACAAAGGGTAGCAGCCAAACATCAGACTACAACATCAGTTGGTAAAAAACCAGCAAAACAAGAGAAAATTGCCCCAAAGTAACCCTGGGGAAAATGGAACTCCCCCATCTACAATTAAGTTCTGTCTACTGAGGCTTCAGTATTTATTATCTGTTGAAACAAGCACACCAAGCTAATAAATTAATTTTTCTTTCTCCGGAAGATTGAATTGTCTTCACATCTGTCGGGATGTGAGGTAGCTATATGAACTAGTTAACTATCTTAGAAATGTAACAAGCATCCGGAAACTGAAGCCTGTGGAAATTCCACCTCTGCAGCAACTGATGCTTTCAAATTTTGCCTGGAGATGTTCTTAAATGCTCACTGATGACTTGACTTTTCTCACAGTATTCTATTTCAGTAATTTTTAAAGAAAGAAAAAGAAGAGAACACACACACACACACAAAAGAGATAACCTTTTTTCTCCCATCTCTGTCCATTAAATGACTGATTCCAATTTAATGGATTGATGTTGAAGGTCTTTGAAATTCAAAGGTGTGTTTCTCTTCCCATCCTTAATGGGATAATAGCACATACTAATGCACATGCATTTGTTCTTTTAGTCGCAATTTCATAAGAATTGCAAGTTGCAAACATCATTGCTTTATGATTATTGTGCAATTAGACAAAAGAAGACATATAGAGACAGGCAAATGGAGAGGACAGAAGATGATGACATGCAATAATATAAGCTGCTTTTTTCTAAACTACACAAAGTTCCATTTATAGTTTGAGTATTTCTCAAATTCACTCTTTCAAAGAACACCAAAAACAAAGGCTTAAAATCTGGCAGTACTTCTATTGCTCATTTGTCCCCTCCTTAAACGCTTCACCTGATACACAGCAAAAAAAAAAAAAAAGCAAGCATGATGTCCTAGTATAGCCATGTAAAATGTACAATAAATTATTTTTAAAAGGAAGCACTTTAGTGCTAGGAAGCACCAATGATCGGCTTCGAAGCTGTCACCAAAGGACACTTTAGACATTAGAATGCATTACTGGGTAGTAATAGGAAATGGCTGTATAGAATCTCACTGCTCATTATTGCCATTTAATAATTTTCTTTCCTGTTTGCAAAATGGATAAATGAGCATTTACATGCTCTCAGACCAAATGATATAAATCAAAATTGATAAAATAGTTTTAAATAGCTTTCACTTAAAAGAAGCATTGTTTTGATCCACCGCAACACTCCTGCTATACGTAACCACAGCACATCCTGCTTTTTATTGAATTCAGATCACTGCCAATTAAAAAGTGAATTCTCTTCTTCATAGTTTCAGGCTCATTGCATTTAATACAATGGAATTTGACTTAGGAATTTGACTTAAGGATCGTTGTAACACATTGGAATTTGTCCCAGCCCACCAGGTTCCATCTCTCACATGCATTCGTGAACTCCATGGATGTCGTGGTTTAACACCGGCCAGCAGCCAAGCACCAAACAGCAGTTTGCTCACAACTTCCCACTCCCGGTGACATGGGGAGGAGACTCAAAAAAATGGTAAGACTTGTGGGTTTGGGTAAGAACAGTTTAATAGGTAAACTAAAATAATAACAGAAAATAATAATAATAGAAACAATATGACAAAAAGAGAGAGAAATAAAACACGAGAAAAGACAAGTAATGCACACTGCAAGTGGCCGCTACCTGTTGACTGATGCCCAACCAGTCCCTGAGCCCCTCCCTGCCAACTCCTCTCAGTTTACATACTAAGCATGATGTTCTATGCTATGGAATATCCCTTTGGCTATTTTGGGTCAGCTGTCCTGGTCATGGGCCATCCCAGCTTCTTGCGCACTTGCTCGCTGGCAGAGCACGGGAAACTGAAAAATCCTTGACTTAGGATAAGTGCTACTTAGCAACAACTAAAACATCAGTGTGTTATCAACATTATTCTCACACTAAATCCAAAACACAGCACTGTACCAGCTACCAGGAAGAAAAATAACAGTATCCCTGCCAAAATCAGGGAAATGGACTTCAAACAATACTCAGATATACCACTTTTCTTTATGACCGACGCACAACCATTGTAATGCTTAAAACCCACATTCGTTAGCACGCCTTTCCCTTGCACTGAGTTTAGCCCTTGAACTACAGTTTTGGAACAGGTTTTCACATACACAGTGACTTACCCATATGACAGCCTATATATTCACCTCTCATCCTTATATGCCTGTCCTTTAACATGTTCTAACACATAAATCTAAGTGCATTGCATCATTTATGTATGTGCAAACAGGTGCTTCAGGGTGCTGACAAGGATTATCCTTGGAAAAGAGGAAAATCATGGAGGTGGGAGATGGAAATCTGCTGTGATTATCATCCATGAGTGAAAAAAGCACAGCCCCCTGGTTTGGTACGCACCCAAATGCGGCTCAGCAGGAACGGGGTCTGCTGTGGCTGGGTAATGCAGAGGGCTGGCATGTCCTTCTTAATTTTCCCTCACACTTACAGTAGTTTTCAAAAAGGTTTTTATCAGAGAAACTAAGACAGACTTCACTTAAACAGTGAAAACCTGCCCTTGAGGGAGTCAAGGGGAAAGTCTGCCTTTCCTGAGCTCACTAAATCACCCAATTCACCTTCAATACACTAGCATTAGACACAGCACACAGACAACATGTTTTTAGGATTTCACTTCAAAGCATTTTCCTGTTCAAAAGAAACGTAATCCAAAAGAAAACAAACCAAGAACAAATCCCCAAAACCTCCAAAAGAAGAAAAAGATAGGAGAAGCTTAATGAAACATTGCTCTTTCTGCCTAGAGTTGGAGATGAGCTCCCGAGCGTTCACCGCGATCAGTGATGTGCAGAGCGAGGAGCGCTACCACTGCTGCAAACACGAACAGCTTCTGTCAGAAGGAAGTGCAGCTGATTAATCAACTTGATATTACCCGAACTGATTAAACAATGAGACGTCCTGGGGTTTTGCTGTCTGTCCTGATGAGTGCTCATCATAACTATTAGTACAAAAACCCCAGCACGTCTCCCTTGGGAGTAAACTACCTTCTAATGCTTTTTCCTCTAAAGATTAATTCCATTGTTATGGAACCTGTGTATTAAAGGACTATAAACTAATCATTAGTCATTTTCAAACAATCTGACCTTTCCAGCTTTGACTGGTGGAGTGTTTTTGGAAGAGGTCTTGTTCAGTTTTCCTTATTCACATAAGCTGGTGTGTTTAGACAAATAGGAAAGGGACTGATATGCCTGCAGTATTGTGGTTCTTTCTAAAGCAGAAGAAGTGGACATTTTTTAATGAACTCTTTTATATTTTTATTTTTTTCTGAAGTAATGTTTAAAGGATTAGCAGCTGTGGAAACCATGAAAACCTTTGCTTTGTTCTACCGAATGACCCAAACCTCTGCCTAACCTCCAATACAATAAATTCTCTCTCTGAAAGACCCCATTAAACTTGTTACCTGCGAAAGGAAACGGGTTCTTTAAATATGCACTTAAACAAAGCTTACAGAGTGTATTTGTCTCATGTCAATAAATAATTTCTAAACTTGGATAAAATTCAAAAGTCATGCTTGAAAGACATATTCTTCGTGTGTCTGAAATGAGTTTACCTTGTCTATCAATCTGGTTTTTAAGGTGATGATTACTGGTGTTACCTCTTTTAAGGGGTTAGAGAAGGCCTGAATTTCCACGTTACCATATATTCTTGTAGGTGTTACCTAGCAGCAACATTTCACCTTCCAGCAAGACCATTCACAACTTCCCTACATGCCTGCTTGTGAGAGAGATTTAATCTGACTGAGACCAAAGGTAGGGAAAGGCAATTATTTCCAACTTTGTATTCAGGCTTTCTTTCTTTTTTTTCCCCCTGCTTTCCAGTGATAGCAGCTTTTAAACACTTAACAGTTTTGTCAGCTTAAAACAAATTTCTATCAATTTTAATTCAGATGTCTAGTTTCAAGAGAGGGAAATATTTTTTCTCATCTATTAAAACTTTTATCCCCAGGGAAAAGAGTTTAAAAATAATCTTATGCATAAAATTCTTAAGTCATTTTGATTGGATTCAACAATGAGCATCCTACCATGAACATCCTCTGGATTTATTCTAGGTAACCTCCTTTCTCTAAATTTTCCTGATAATGTATGCAGGTCAGAGTAAACAAACCCATGAAAAACTATGAGTCCAAGCCCTTGAGCACAAAGGACACAAAGAGCAGCTGTCCAGCTTCAACCCTGCAGGCATAATAGCAGTAGACCGGTGATTCTCAGCGCTGCAGTTCCCCACAGGGGCATACATCCTCACACAAAAGCTCGCAAGATTTGTTTGGTTTTTATTTCTTTTTCTGTTCTTTTTCTTTTTTCTTTTCTTTTTTAAAGGTGTGCACTAGGTTAGAGAAGGACCCGCTCATATTCATTGCTGATAAACTACCAGGTGCTCAGATGCAGCAAACAAATCCGGAGGCAAGTGCTAAAATTTGTTTTTAAGTTCCAAATACTGCTGGTATCTTTCTGGGTTATTTAAATATTCCTAAAGCTTTGGAAGTATTTGTTAATCTTCCTGGTAAGCACCTAAAACCAAATTATATATCCTATTGGCTACCTAAAATGGCTATCAGCTCAAGACACTGATTTTTGCAATTACTGTTCTTTACACCCTTATGCTCTCTCTTCCTCGTTTTCTGCAATTGTGTCTGAACACCTACACATATTTAGGGTGGTGAATTTCACACAATTACGTTTGGCATGACACATCCCCTCCTCCAGAAAATAGCCCTGTATGCCTGACGTTATACCCATGCTAGCTAACAGGAGTTTTGTTCATGACTAAATATAGGCAGTGGTTTAGACCTTAATGTCAACACCTTTCTTCCTTTGCTTCACGACTGCGTTGTAATCTTTCAGAAAAACCTATGATAAAAACTTGACTTCTTAGTTTCCATTCGAGTCAATGGAAGTTTTGTTTAAATAAGAAAAACAACCTGTGCTTTTCAAACTGTGCTCGGGAAGCCCAGTGGGTCTGCGCTGTGTTTCTCAAGTGCCTCTGAAAGCTACCTAAGAAAAGCCAGACTATTACCATAGACATTAAGTGTACATGGGTCTGCTGACAAGTGTGATGAGGTCGTTGGCCTAAGAAAGGCTGACAATCTTTTGACTGTAGAACTAGATTTGCAGTTTGTGGACAGATCAGATGAGCTGAAGTGATACCGATTAACATCTCTTTTCTGTTAGCCCCAAATGAAAGTTGGTGGATATTTTTTCTCCATTAATATGTTTTACAAGTGGAATCTTTACTTCAAACCGCCACCCCGTGAACCAATTAATTTTTTAACATGTTATTTTCTAAGTTTTCTTTCAACTGCAATTGCAGATTTTTAAAGCTGTGAATAAGGCCCGTAAGAAATCAGCTACTGTACAAGTGTCACTAAATGCTATAATTTCAGTTACCTATGCAGTAGATGACTCACAGACAGCTCATGAAAAATAAACTAGCAAGTCCAAGCCTGTTCCCCCTCGCCTTTCAAAAAGTGCTGCCAGCAAGATTTCATTATTTGTTTGTTTTGTAATCAATAAAGTCTATTAGCAGACAAGGTCCTGCAATTGCCAGAACATCAATACAACCAGTTTTAACTTCAGATGCTGGTTGACTTGGATGTCAAAGCTCCCACAGTTGTTGGGAGCCTGGCATTAAAAGAACAGATACAATTCTAAGCCTAAATGTTAACAAAGCCTGTTGGCATCCCAGAGGAGATTAGGTTGCTGATCTTGTAAGGATCAGCTACTTACTTAGTGATGTTTACACTGACATTGATGTAGTGACATCCTGATCTAATTACATGTCAATAAACCACAGTCCTGATGCCCTCAGAAGATCAGGAGAGGATTACAAGAACTCCATTGCCAATCCTTAAAGCCTAAGGAAGCAACCCTGTGATTTAATTACCATGTATTCAGTAACTGTAAAGCTATTGTTTTAAATAATGGGACAATTCTATTCATAATTAAATTGTATCCATTTAAACCCCTCGCCTCCAAATTTTGCAAACATTCTGCATACAACTCACTGCTTTAGCAAACACTCTGGAAACTTATTTAGATGTCTCCAAGTCATTTGTGTCTAAGATTCTAAGTCTTCATTGAGTTTCACTGTTTTTGAATGTTTTCTTTTAAATGTATGTCATTGTTTTCTTGTTCTCTTGCATGGTGCTGGATAGTAACTTCAGCACTACGTTAATTGTCAATCAGTGGGTGTGTCTGTCTCCTTTCTTCTTAATGCTGCCAGAACTGGATGACCTATGCTGCAATTTTAGGGAGGTAGGAATGGCTGCTCCTACTCAGGGAAAGGTTAAGTATTATCTTCAACATGGGAAACCTCACAACAGCTTTGCTCCAAGTGTGAGAAAGGTTCGGGTCTGTATAACAATGTCCTGGTTTGAGTGAGAACAGAACTAATTCTGTTCAGTGATTTTACTTTTCAGCTCAGTTCTAACTGCAGTGTCTGCAGTCAGCAGCCTGTTCTCCCAGGCAGTGTCTGCTGCTGGCAGTGATGACACCCCATGGGCAGAGTCACTGCCAAGGGCTGGTGTGCAGACCAAGGCCACTGCTGGATCTTGTGCACCACGCTGGGGGGTGCAGGAAAGTAAAAGACCTCACCTATGAGGAGAAGCAGACAGGGCAGGTGACTCCAAACCGACCAGTGAGGGATTCCAGCCCATGTACGACATATTTGGTATAAAGCTGAGGGATCACAAGAATCAAGCTCTCCTCTTCAATGGCTGGAATCCCAGGAGGACTCTGTACAGTCTGCCTTCAATCCTGATCCATGTGCTCCTGAATCCAGTTCCATAATCCAGCTCCTGACTCCCATTCCTGTCTGCTGCTGACTCCAGCCTGGGACATCCCCAGTGCCTGCTCCACAGCATCAGTGATGGCAGTGATGTAACTGCCACAGGGAGAGGGGTTGGGTTTAATACTGGGTTTGTCTATACTTGTATGCATTCCATTTTTGTTATTATCATTTTCCTTTAAGCTGTTCTAGTTCCCTTTCCTAATCGCTCAGTCTCTCTCCCTTATTCCCTTTCTCTGCCCCTTTGGGGAGGGAGAGGAGTTAACAGAGAGCGTCTGTTACAGGTCTAGCAGACTGCCCTGACCCTAAACCTCGACAAACAAACAGAAGTACCTCTATGCATCACACTACAGATGAGGCTGGTACCCATTTTTAAGCACTTCCAGTTAAGAAAAGTACAACTTAAGCAGTCCCAAAGTATTTTTTTTTTTTTTGGCCTAATTGTCACTGTGCTTGGAAGGCTTTGTTACAGAGAATTTAACACAGGGAAATCTTTGGCTTATGAGTAACTGGAATTCCTAGTGTTAAGTCATAAATTAATTCCCTACCCCTTCTAAAAGCTCAGAAGACTTTTTAAAGGTCTGACTAATTTTGAGCACTGTGTCTGCCTCGCACTCAGGTGATTTAATTACCATGTATTCAGTAACTGTAAAGCTATTGTTTTAAATGGGACAATTCTATTCATAAATAAATTCTATTCATAAATAAAAAGGTGGGATTTTGGTTACGATCTTACTAGAAAATAAACTTCTGATGTGCAGGCAGCACCCTGCAGCACAGAAGCTTCTCTCAGTACAAAGTACCCACAGGTGTTGTGCACAAACAGAAGCCAAGTTATTTTACCTACTTCTCTTCTTAAGCACTAGAAGGGTGGAAGTGGCTCTTGGAGTTGGGGGTGAGAAGGCTAGCTAGTTTTGCACAATTAATCTTCCTAGAGCTTTAGAATAAAATTTTTATGTAAAAAGGAAGGCACTGTATTCTGTCTGCCCTGCTCTGCGGGGAAGGGGGTTGAACCAGCTGACTTCCAACTTAATTTGTTCCATGAATCTATGTCAAGTAGTGAAATCCATATAAAAACACATATTTTTTCTACTCCTTCAGCCTTCCCTCTTGCTTTCCCTAGTCTCTTATTTCATCATTTTATTCACCCTTCAAGTAAACTATCGGGTAGGGCTGTATAAAGCTTTCATTATGATATTCAAAGGCACACAGCTATTTCACATTACTGGAAAGGACACAATCTTCAAGAGCAGTTGAGTAACTTACGAGTCTAAGGCCCACTTTTCAAAATGACTCATGCTCTTTGAAAGTCAATGCAGCAGTGCTGTTCCATGGGAGATGACAGCTTTCAAACATTTCCTCCAATGCAACAAATCAAAAATAAAGGAGGTTTTCTTTAGTGGTAAGTTTTTGAATGATGAAAGCACTTGGGGGGGATACAGATGACATTGAAAACCGACTCTCAGGGTGTTTCAGTGGTTTTGCAGACAAACATGTTTTTATGGAAATAGGTCCTAGCGTGACCTCAGATTGATTTGATATAAATTGTGTTACAGATAAAAAACAAAAAGGACCAGGTTCAACCCTAATAGATTTCTACTGGCCTCAATGAATTAAAACCAGGGAGAAACATGGACCAAGTTATTTCAGTGTGAATATGTGAAATAACTGCTTTCCATGAATGCTTCCATTCTACAGACCTACAGCATGGTCTGTGAGAGCAGTAATAACACCAGGCACTTAATGTTTTCATCTTCAAAGCACTTTGCAAACATTAGCCAATAGGGGAAACTCTTATGAAAAGACAGCTGATGAAGAAACAGAAATTTCTTGGAGGAATAGATAGATTTAGTTGTATACCAAAGGAGCTTTTATAAATTCTGTATTTTACAACTCATAAAAGACTGCAAAAAGAAAATATTCTATTGCACTTGTATCTAGATTTCATTCCTGCAATATACTGCAAGGACAAAACACCTCTAACAAAGAGTGCTGTGTATCTTTGTGACCACAAAGCTCTGTTTGATGCTGCAGGATACTAAGGTATGTGCCCTTGTGTCAGCAGCACATGTAAGCTTTTATTCACCTTTCAGCACATGGATCTACCTTCTTACCCTAGACACTCAGTTTCACTTCATGCAGTCAATACAGCTAATCTCATTACCTTCTGAAGACTCCTGGGTCTAGCATCTAAGGGAACTTAGGCTCCTAAACCCACAGATTCCAAATGCCACCTTAATTAGGGACCCAAACCAGATGATGTGGATGTTTGGTCTCCTGTGAGGGTGTCTGCTCCTGGACTTTAGTGGGATCTCTGTGGATAAAACTGGTGTATGTTGGAACTCAGAGCTGTTCAAGACTCTTTGTAAAGACACAGCAGAGTTGGTGGAAAGTCATTTATGTACCGTCAGAAAAAAAAAAACAGCAAGCAAAAAGAATAATGGCATAGTAATCACTCAGTATTTAGTTCCCTGGCTGAACAGCAACAACCCTGAAAAATCTGTTTTCTGTTTTCAACTTGTCTGATTCAAATGGGAAATGTGAACAGAATTATCTGCTTAATTAAAGGAATAAATAAAAAAATATCAGCCCGAAGAAAGTATTGCACTGAACTTAAAGTAAAACATGTAACTTTTAATGTTTCTCCATCTCATAAAATTCAGGTTTGTTAAATATCAAAATGAAATGGTTCTGTACAGTCAAAAACCTCTGGGAGAAAAAGGCTATCTTCAGGAGTCGGGGAAGAAGTTGCAAAACTTCCTCATACACTGCAGCATACACAAATTTTTGGTCTGTGTAACCATATAAATCTTGTTCAATGAGACAGAATACTCTGTAGTACTCCTTTCCACACCTCAGCGGAGGGCTGGTAACATTGGGCTGTAGTTTTCCCATTTCTTCCTGTCTTCACCATACTATCAATTCCTGCATTTACTTTTTGGGAATTTTCTCACCAGGAACGGGAGATCCCTTTTCCCAGACACCCAGTAAAATATGGTAATCCCTATGTTTTATTATCATCAACAACAGCCCAATTAGCTTCATCCTGCCCTACAGCTAAGTGAGAACTTTTAACAGATACACGACAAAGAACATCAATGGGAAGGGAGTGGAATGGTGTTAAGAGTCTACATCAAAAAAGGAACCTTATTTAAAAGGCTCATATACTGCAGTAAGCTCAGAAGCTGAACCCTGATGTAAATTCTGGGCTCAGTATATCCATTCGTCCAATTTCCTTGATTCTGAAATTAAGCATTATATAAATGTGTCACAGCAGTCCATTTGTTCTTTTAAGAAATGAAAAGCCCTGAGTCTCATTCTGCATATTTATTGAAAAATAAATTGCAGTTGAGAGATACAGGGCTGACAAAAATCAGATTCACTGTTTATTTGAAGTGGGCCTCCATTCACTGCAACATGGGCAGTGTTAGGATACAGCCTACGTGATCCCCAGCTTCTTCAGTACACAAAATGAGAACAGGGAAAACTCAGCACTTCCTTGGGTCACTTTTTGACAGTATAGATTTATTTTGCTCTGTAAGATTATAGATTTTGGTAGGCTTTTTCTCAGTTGTGTGTTAGAGGATGCCACAAGAAACTACAAGTAAAACAAAGCACATTTTTCTTTAATCTCAACTCCAAAGCCTGCTGTAATCACAGTCACTGCTATCACAGAAACAGCTTGTCAGCTCTTAGGCACACAACTTCATGGGGTCTTCTAGAAAACGAGAGAGCTTTACATTATCTGGCAAAAAACCACCGCAGATTTCAATTAGTCCTGTCAAGATTTACTACGCTCCTGCTAGTAAACTGCTTCCATCAACACAAGTTTAAATGCTTATTAGCTAAGTCCTCCTAGCCTGCCCCGTGAGCTATGCAGTGAGGATGCTTAACGAGTTAGAAGAGCCACGATCTTTCAAAAAGAGACTCAAAGCAGCATTTTCACTGAGGCCATTGCAGTTTTAGAAGTGCAGGGAAAGCAACACATTGAGCCCATAAGGTAACGGCCGCTGTTTTGCCTCTTCATCCCTCGTTTCTGCCAGAATCCCTCCATTTCCTAGGAGTTGCTCTTGTCAGTAAGGCAGGTGCTGCACACTCCCAGCTCCCACACCTCTGACTGCAATGAGCACGGGCAGCCAGACCTCTCCTTTCAAGAACCTGGAGATGCCTTTATCGAAATGCACCACTTCAGTATTTGTTGGTTTAAAATCAGTTTCCACTGTATAACCTATACTTCTTGGGATGTTAAATATTAAAAATACTGTTCTTATCACCTCACACCTTGCTACTAGCAAGCAAAGCTCTGTAGAAATTAAATCACAGTAGCTCATGTAATCTGTATTGAAATGAACAGATCTTGTTTGAATATTGAGGTACAGAGGTACCACTGCTGGCAGTAGTGTCAGTATCTCCTGACTCTTGGCCACTCTATAGAGTTGCAGGGGAATCTCCTGGCTTCTCAGGCTGCCTTTGGTTCTCCTGGCAGTTCTGCACTTATCTACATTGACATTTGGAAACCCTGGGCTCCAGCAGACATTTAACTGCAAAGGAGCTGTGCAGAGGGAATCTCTCTATATATAGAATATAGAACTGCACAAGGTAAAAACAGCAGCTGCTGGGTGGGAATAAGTGAGAAATTCCAGATAGTTCACAGCTCCTTAGGGATGCTTACAATTAAATAAAGGAAGACCAAGGAGCCCGCTCAAAGCCAAAACCCTGGTTTTCTCTACTGCTCAACTGTTAGCCCTCACCATATCCTTTTTTTTTGTTTGTTTTAATGATTTCAGTAAATATTCTCAAAGACAAATCTGAATGTGTTTTAAGGATAATTTACTCTAGAAGCTACTGCCAAAAAAACTGCACTAGTTTTGGCTCAATGCATTAAAAGCAGGCACCCTGCTTCATACTGCAAGAACAGTTTGGTGGTCACACAGAACAGACAGTATTTCTCATATTCTGAGCTTAAAAAAAAAAAAAGCAGCATAAAACCACTTCTCCTTCATCTCATTAGTTCCTGTAGTTGATTGCAGGTTATCTAGAAGTATTAGAAAAGATAAAAGAAGAACAGGGGTTCTGTAATTCCAAAGATTTTGGAATTGTACTAGAGTGTAATAAAGAGACCCACTGAGTAGTTGTATCAGACAGGGGAGATGCTGAGCCACTAGCAGAGGAAAGCGAGCAGGTCACCGCTCCTTCTTAGAGGGGATGTATTGTGCTGCACAACCAAAAGCAGTGCACACGAGGAAATATGAGAAGCCCCAAGCACTGATGAAGATAGTTCACTTGTGGCGTTCACACAAAACAGTGGGATTCTCTGCCAGTGCATGAGCATCACACATTTGTGCAAGTCTTTCCTAGTCTGCCTAGAAACTGGAGCCATTTCTGCTGCCACAGGTCTCTCTAACATTTGCTGACCATCCATGCAGGAATCCAAAAGTCATCTCAGTTTTTCTCTAGAGACACCTAGAGACCTAGCAGCAGCATGCCCTTCTCTTGAGCACCTCTTTCATTACCATCCATCCAAGACTTCTTAATCGTTTGCCCATTGTTGTTTCAGCAATAACAATTCTTATAAATCATCCTCTCAAAATTCTTAAATAAGTCTTAAATAAAAGGGCAAGTCGTAGTAATTTTGTAGCTCGTCTCTCTAATTTCAAGCTGTATCTTCTCTGTCATGCAATAAGACTTTCCCCTGGTTTTATATTTAAAAACAAGTAAAGAAATTTCTTTGGGAAAGATGACCTCTATCCTAGGAGCTGTTTCTGGAATGGTAGTTCCTACCTTGCCACAGAAATCTGGGCAAACAGGAGACAGTCTGCAGAAGCAGAAAAGGCAGCACTCTGGATATATTCTGCTTCCTCCTGCATTGTCTTGCACAAGACCCACCGCAGCATGGCAGCCACAACACAACACCCACTGAGAGATGGACAAAGGTCTGTCCCACTGAAAGGTAGGCATCGAGTCAAGGTATGTCTTACTGTAGTCTATGGAAAGAAAAAAAGATGCCTCAAGAGGCTGATTCAGTTAATTTAAGATCTGAATCACTTTCTGGAACTGTACCTTTATTTCCACTGCTTCAGAAGAAGCACTGCCCCAGACATGGGCATATCATCTGAGTTCTAAATTTAAATGGGATGAATGTGGGCCAAAAGCCCCATCTGCATTAAGTAGCTGGGCCAATATATTGTCTCATCTCCTTCTTTATAAACTCATACACTGGACGCATTGGGACATCAAACTGATGATAGAAAGGCATGTATGCATTTCCAGAGAGCCTCCCAGCCTGTTCTTTCATAGGAGGTCTGCATGGTTTCTTCTGCTGCACAGAAAGGAACAGTCAAAGTCACCCCTAAGTAATTACAGAAAGCAGGGGTGGAGAATAACAGAGGTAATGGTTTCATAATGCCAAAAGAAGGCCACAAAATGATGTAAATGAAAGCTAATTTCCACCAAAACAAAACAAAAAACCAAAACCAAAACAAAACAAAAAAAAAACACCCCAACAAAACAAATCAAACCAACCGTGTAAAAGATTCCCATACCAAATAAAAACTCATTAACATTTTTTTCTCTACATACAACCTCCATCTCAGTTTGACAGAACTGCAAACCCTCACTGAGTTCACTGCACATAAAACTGAGCGACCGAAACATTTCCCCCTTAAATCCCATTTTCCAGGAAAGAAGAGGGGAAAAAGAGCAGCCACAGTGACTGCTTTAAAAGAGAAACAAAGAAAAACAGCTTCAGAAAACAGATTTTTAACAAGTTAAGGACACAATACACTACAAACAGTTAATAACTTAAGTCATTGTCTCTGCAGCAACAAGCAGAATGGGAATCTTCTTGAGCAAGAAGAGACCTGTTTACACCTTCTCTTACTCACAGTCAGCTTTTGCTTGTGATTGTATATTTTTTTTTATGGTTCAATATTTACAAAAAGACTGCAAAATTAAAAGACATCCCACAGTTACAGAAGACAACATAATTATAAGGGTCAACTTGATAAGACATATAATCTTCAGAAACCTGCAGGTTTGCCTAATAAAATATTTATATCAGTCACCGTTGGACACCAAGTGAGAGCAATGGAAATGAATTCCTCAGGAGTAACTTTTCAGCACATGTGAAAATGTCAAAGAAATGTCGTATTTGGGAAGATTTTCAGAGGAAGTCAATATTTTTCTCTTTTTCTTTCTTACTTGACATAATTGCAAATTAAGTTAGCACTCTCTTTAAGGCACAGTGATTTATTTCTTATTTTACTGTCAAAGGATTTTGTTTCTATACTCCACATATTTGCAGCTGATCTTAGATTTGTAGAAAACAAGTAATTCTCTATCAGTTTAAGATCTATATTCTTAGCTGCAAGGTAAAGCTCAGTGTCCACAGTGGAAAACATTTTTGTGCAACCACGGGACAGTTGCAATAGAGACAGAATAATGGGATCACCCATTTAAGCTCTAAACTTTAGTGAAATAGTAAGGATCTACTTTCAAATTTAGATTTTGAATTTCACCCTATATACTTATCTTTAAAATATCTTGAGATCAACTCATCACAACTGGAAATACTAATAAAGAGATGAAAGAAAAGAAAGGAGAAAAAAAAAACAAAAAAACAAAACCCAAACAAGCCTAAACAAAAAAACATGGGAGGAAAGAAATACAGACAGATACCGGGGTTCTGGATGTATTGGCAGCAAGCGTGGACCCGAGAACAGACCACAAAGGCAAGGAAGAAACAATCAATTTGCTGTGAATCCAGTTGGAAGCTATTTCTAAAAACTATATTAGAGGAACCAAACATCGGAGTGTAAAACTGCACTGAAAACACTCGATGCAGTATCTAATACAGCAACGCCTGCTCTCTTGCAATGTTACTATGGCACTGAAGGCAAACAGGAGCTTCTGGCTCCTCTGTTCATTTGAAGTGTGCTAGCAGAAACCCAATTTTGGGGTCTATGTTTGAAAAGCCAGACTTCCAGGTACATTGTAAGAAAGTATGGAGAGGTTCTGAAAGGAATAGTTGCTAGAAAACTTACTGTGAAGTGGTGCAATGAAACATGAGTCCTTTAAAAACAACGTTGGGCTCAGGAGGATTTTAAAGACTAGAGGGCAGGGGCTTGGTGTTAATAGGAGATACCACCAGAGTCAGAGGCGGGTTGAATGATGAATGCTAAAAAGAAATCTCTTATCAGGTATTTCTGAATGGTCTCTAAACAGAGGCAAAGGAGGCGTCTGGATGAAAAGACAAGGATTTCACTGATGGGAGATGAAGAATGAGGCTCACAAACCTTCCTTCTGCAGTAGAACACTGAACAGTGGGGTAGGGCAAGAGATACCAAGCGATAAAATCATACAGATCCTCACACCACCTCTTTCACGCATGCCTGTAAGTATGTGCCTGTGTATGTTTTTAAGTCATACTGTTCTAGAGCAGCAGAGACCCATTAGTACCCAGGCAGAAATCTTTACAGAAGTTTCTTTTGTAACCTTCTGTTATGTGGTGAGACAAAAGAAAAAAGCAATCAGTGATGAGAAAAGAGAGAATCAGCCAGCTCAGAGTCTAACAAGTGTCACTGCTGAGCCTCTTTCTGGGTGGTAGGAATTATAGTGCACTTCTCTTCCGGTATGTTTTGAAATATAATTGCAAATTAATTACCACGTGACAATAAACAAACAGCTACAGCACACAGCATATTTACTGTACAGAGCTTTATTCCATCTCTCTAGTACTCCAAACAGGTGTTCAGTGTTACCTACAGCTAGAATTGGGGCTACAAATCAGCATGAGATTCATCAAAATGGATCCCTGCCACTTCACACTATTACTCCAGCAGATATAATTCATACTGCTCAGCAGTGGAAGCATTATATGCACCTTCCCCCAGCCTCTTTCTCCCTCCTTGCAAAAATGTCAAGAGAGACAGAGAGAGAATATCGAAGGAGATCCTGAGTGTCAATGAAATATCCCACGGTGCTGAAGACAGAGAAAACATTGGCAAGCTGCTTTAATAAGGGAACTCTGCCGTGCCTTATCCAGGCCCTAAAAAGAGGGAGCAAAGCTGGGGAGGGGGGGGAGACAGGAGGAAAAAAGGAGATTATATACACTGGCTATGAGATTTAGCTATGAATACCTGGGAATCATGTAGTGGTCTATAAGCTGTTTACCTGGAGCTGGGACCGCACTGACATTTTGAGATTCATTGTGAAGAAGTTACAGGAGGTGCTAAAGAGCTCTTCAAGGACATACTAAGTTTGAGGGTAAATTGTGAAAATAGTATTTTATTTTAACAGATGGCTGAGACACAGCCAGGTTGTGCTAGTTTGGATTCATATATATGGATTTATATTCCATACTGATTTCCATGTGCTAACTGTTGTGTAGGCAAGTTCCACTTGCAGGAAGTCTGGATATAGATTCAAAATAGAAAACCACATCCAGTTGCCCCGGTGCCTTAGAGGAGATTGATTCAGCCCAGTGTGTTTTTCTTCTTGCTGTAAGGAAGCTCCACGTGACTTTGCAGACCCTATCGTTCAGATGCCACCTGCCACACATGATGCAGTATGACCGATCATTTTTTCTTCTGTGCTTGCCTTTTGGTCCCTGTCAGTCTCAGTTGTGCTACTGCAATGACTGGAAAATCTCATGCTCCCAGAAGCACTGAGATAATTTCTAATGGAGATCAGTGAGATACTCCTTACTTTTAAGAAGGCTGTAGTTAGGGGCCACCTCAAGTGAGACTCTCCTGCTTTCAGTTCCCATCTCCTGAGTGAGAGATCGAGGAGGATGCGGGATGGCATCGATCTCTAAAAGCATGGTCTCCTGCAAATTCTGTGACTCTCACCAGTCTGATGTGAACCTTAGAGATGCTATAGAGACTGCTCTGCCTCTATTCCTCTCCCATTTTCTTCCCGAGAAGGAAAGTGAAAATGGTCCAATTCATACTTGTCTCATTGCCACTGTATCATAACCCCTCCCCTCCATCAATTTTAAAGACCATTTTTACCCTAGTTTAAGATGCCTTTGGATTTCCAAAAGATAGCAGCAGTGACATCACGGGTTCAAGGCATTCATGATGATCACTGCAGCCCTTTGATACTGGTATCATATGCATCTACCTAAGACAGGTCTGGTGGAGTCTGGCTCCTTTTCTAGGTTGTCCAGGAAGTAGGTGGGTGATTTTCACTTGACCAAACTATCTTCCACTATCCTGTTTTGGCATCATTCTTGTTCAGCACAGATCTATGATGCAGCAACACAGGAGCAGCTTTCCAGCTCCTTGCAAAAACACCAGGAGAAACACTGTGAAAGGAGACCCCGAGCATCAGTAAAATATCCAGTGGTGCTGAAAAGATGGAAATAGTGGCAAGCTGCTCTTGTCCAGGGCCCTACACCATCGGTTGTGCATCCTGAAAAAGTAAGGTGGCTTCAGTGCTACCAACAGTATTTTAGTGCAGAGACAGAAGCTGTGACTGGGACCAATGGCTGTTTTTAATCTGCATCTAGCAGAGTAATGCTTTTCTTTTAGATGTAGACTCATCGCCTTTAGTTGTGGATTTTCCAGTTTAAATTTAGCCAAACATGTTGTATGAATCTACACTCTTAAGATCTTTATTTTAAAGTGAGCTTAATGGTGATGTATTATCTTATGGACTTCTTTTTACAAATAGTTCTGACCTGATTGTAGCTTCTGCTGCAATATCATCTCTAGATAGCACTGTTGATTGCAGGCTAATGGAGATATTTGATCCAAAACATTCAAACCTGCATACCTAAATTTACAACCCTTAATCTATATTTAAAGTACCTAGAATTAAATGGCCTGATTTTCAGATGTGCTGAGCACTCACAGATGTTCCAAATACCAGAGGGAGCAAGCATTAACATGCATACAGCAAACTGGTTGCAGCCACAGTGCAATGCAGAGGCTGTTGCATCCCTGCCACACGTCACGGAGATGGTGCCAGTCTTGGAGAGATTTAACAGCAGTCAAGGGAATAAGAAAGGGTGCCCTGTCTGCCTCCTGCTCTCTCCCAGTAATTTGTCCCTTCACTAAGAGAGAAGCAAATTTTGAGCGTTTCCAGTTCATGCTGTGATATTCCTGTTTCTACAGTACATTTGTTTCTACTAATTTCAGTACTGCTCTGTTAGTGGCTGCATTTGAGTTTCTGCATGCAGTGCAGTACGACTGTGCCAGGAGAGTCACAGCTCCTCAGAGACACACTCTAGTCACTGCAGCAAGGAGTCCCCAAGAAACTTCACCTGTGTTCTCAAATATGGGGAGATCAAATCCTCATTTTAATATTAGCACTCTTAGCAATCCCAAAGTAACATATAAAGCACTCCTCTGTTTTCTAAACTACGAAGAAAGGTAAATATCTTTTTTGCCAAACAAACGTGCTTCAGGGGATCATTAGCTTACTGGTGTACTTGGTGTAATTAAATGGGTTTGTGCATCAATGGATGTAGTACTGGGAAGATCAAATATTCTCAAATATTTCATTTATTTCAATATATTTACGTAGCTTTATGATCTGCATAGCAGCATAAAAATAACAGCAATTAGAAGTGTATTTCTCTCTTGATGAGGTGAAAAGTGTTCCAGGATATATGGTGTTTTAAACTATTTGCAGAGAAGGATGAAACACTTTCAGTCCTTCCAAGAACTCGTGCATCCCTGCCCATCATTGCCCAGTTTAAAATGATTAAATATTTGACATACATGAACGGCAAAATGAAACTCTTGAATTTCAGCAAGACATCTCTTTGTGGATTACGTTTTCTTTTGAGAAGGAAAACAAATGTATATATAATCATATATTTTTTTCCCTCCCATGTAGCTATGTACTTGGTTGTGCAAATCTACAAGACAGGACACAGAAAGTTCAACCAGCTCCTATATACAATTATTTAAAAAAAAATAAATTAAAAGTAAGTTCATAAATTAAGTCAGTGGAAGATTATGATTTGAACAAAAAGTAACAGCTTCCTACTGTTCTGTTTTTGGCGTTTTTTTTGTGTTGAGAAGTAAAACACAGTCTCTTGCATACACAAAAACATGATACTAGGTTTCTTCAAATATATTACAGCCATAAACCCATTTTTAACTATTCACTTCAATTAGCTTCTACAGTGTAGAATAAACTGTAGTGTCTGGAGTTATGCAGACTTATGGTTCTTGAGTGGGAAGTAGAAATAAATGAAGTTTCAGAATAAAATGTTCATCACAACTATCTCAAGCTTGACACAAGAAAAGCTGCTTCTCCTATTACTACAAGTCAATACATAGCAGTACAATATAAGTGTCTTCCATTTTCCCCTATTTCACGCTAGATTTGTCTGATAGATGAGTGTACTTAAGTAAATAGCACATGCAATTTTAATAGGACAGGTGCTCTGAATGTACAGGGAAGGTCATTCCTATTATTTCAATTAACAGCATAAGCTACAAAAACACATGAGAGTGAATTAATTTAAAGCTTCAATTTAATGCTACTAGTAAGGACATCCTTAGGCCTCTTGGTTGTCTTGACAACTCCTGCATCCCAGCCTGCAGAAGCCAATCTCTGCTGTTCCCCTTCTCAGCATACAAACAGTTCAGATAGTACATTAGCAAAGAATATGATGCCCATGTAAATGTTGAAATATTTTTGTTGCCATAGAGATAAGAAGAATGGCAAAAATACAGGAGCACTTGACATACTCCAAGGCAGACTTTTAATTAAAAAAAGCCTCAAATGACAATGCCAAGATGGCTGAACATACCATAGTGCTTTTATGCTAACCCACTGCATACAAAATCTGAGTCCAAATAATATACTTGCTGCTGAGAGGTCTAATAATCACAGATAAATGGCAAATGAAGAGACCCGGGATTTTCAAGAGGTGAAATAATGGTATTTTTTTTAAATTAACCATTATAAAAGAACATTTTTAAAAATGGTAGACAAACCATTACATTACTGTGAGTTTAAATATGTGATGAGAACCAAATGTCATAAATATTAATGAAAAAAAAAAATCCAAGTTGGAAGCCAACAGTAATTAAAGTGTGTTGTGAAGAATGTGACTAGGCAAAACAACCTTGTACCCAGCGAGGATCAGTGTGTCAGCTCTACATCTATTTTACATATACGTTCAGTTCCACACCTACACTTGCAAGCTTGTGTGTGAGCAGAAGTCACGCCAAAGTCAGGTGAGTCACAGCAAGTAATCGGTTCAGCATCTGCATTTTGAACATGCCAGGAATTACTTAAACTCGTGCTCTTACCTGATGAGACAAAAAAACTAGCCCTGATAAAGGGTGATAAATTATCATCTTATTCAGGGAATTGTGCATCTCTTCAGCTTCACTAACAACTTCTAAATATTTGACATTACAAACAAAATAAAAGTGGAGAACGGGACTGCTCTGATGAATCCCCAAGCAAATAGGAACCATTTTGACATGTGATTAATAGACACGGAATCCCAAGGAGAGAGAAAAGTATATGCTTAATTAACTCTGCTGCCATTTTGTATAGAGCCATTTGACTTCAAACTTGCCACAGGGATGTCTTATTTGCAATAAAGACATGGAAATGTTGGCCTGAATCCAAATAAATATTTTATGCACTTATTGTAAGACTGATAAGTGGAATTCAGTTCTACGTGAAATACAAAGTTTTAACTTGACAGCGTATTTTAGCTGCCCTTATTCGTTGTGTTTGGGATTTTTTTCTCTCTTAAAGTTTGCAGATGGGCCTATGTTATAAAATCTGACCTGTGCAGCTTATGAGCTTAAGAGCTCACAGGCTCTTCCCAGGCACAAGCACTAGTCTGTGATCCCAGTGACTCAGACTTGTCTTTGTGAAACTGCAGTCAGGAGATGAACAGGAGGTTTTTGCCTTTGAAATTAGTACATGCTTTCCTCTTGGGTGCAAGCATCACCTGTTAGCTATGCCTGTTCACATGCGCTGCACAGAGGTAGCTTCCAATTGATACTTGTGAGTAATGTAACGTCTTCATTTTAATTTAGGGTACTTTTAATGTTCACAGTCTGGGTTAAACTTCTAGCTACCCTTCCTCTCACTGTCTGAAGTTGCCAAAATCAGGTAAGGTGATTAACTGACCACAGCTCAACCCCAAGGGTCCCTGGACCTCCTGGCAAGGTGCTCCCTGTAAGGCTTCCATACTCAGCATCTCAACACCCTTGTAGCCCTCATGGAGACTCAGGTTTTCAGCACTCAGGACACCCTGGAAGCCTAAGTGGTCTTTTGTCCAGGCATGATGTCAAGTGAATGTGTTTCTAAAGAGTCTTCCTTCCTGAAAGCTGCAAAAAGTCTTAGCGATGGCCAAGAGGTCAGTATGCAAAGTTGTTTTCCTTTAAAATGTTCTGTCTGCCTACATATGAAACAGCCAGGTGCCTAAGGGCTCCAAGAGAAGGAGGTTATTTTTTTACTGTAACTCCTGGTTCAGTCTCTTAGCTTAATGCTTGATAGTCTTTTTATTCATCTCTACTACAGCAAAGGCACCAGCTCTTCTCAGATGGGAGAGACAGATCCCTTTTGGTAAGTCAAGGACCAAGGGAATGCACTTTATGCCCAGGGGAGAGAAGAAAAGCACACTAGTGGCAATGTTAAATTGTCTCCAGACTTTCTTAAAGTAGCAAGTAAGTGTGTTGCTAAACTGGGCTTCTGCTTCTGCCAGTGCATGCAATATTCGGTACCGCTCTATTTCCTGACCTAGACTGACACAGAGAAGTATGATCAGTGGGCTACTGAGGGAGGCTATGCAAGTAGACTTATTTTTCACTATAATTTCATTTTAAAAAGAACCACCAAAGTAGAATTCCACAGGAGGACAGTAACTCCAAGTGACAGACTTTGTTAGGGAAATGCGTTTTTATTTTGATTCAGAATAAGATGATGTATTTTAGTGACTCTAATGAAAGTCAATTGTTATCACAACCCGTGGGTCAGATCTTCTAGCAATTTGTCCTCCAGCTTCACAACTAGGAAGCTGAGGCTGGGGAGGCAGCAGGGCTCTGAGACTGCAATCCTTCCAGAAACCTGCCCTCTGTCGCCAGCCATCTCAGTGGAGTGATTTCATCTCAAAAGAACACCAAATTGCAGAGAAAGAAGTATTTTGCCTGAATTTTTCAGCCATGTCTGCCTATTTCTTTACCAAAGAATTTCGAACAGTATCAACTAACTATTGACTAGACTACATTATAAAGTAAAAGAAAGATAATGTTTCCTAGATAGCCTGTTTGCTCTTCATCTCTAGCACCATTCCCATGGGTAACTCACATGGTTATCTTTCACTGACTGCCATTTTCCAAACTCCTATTTGCTTGGATAAACCATTTTCTGAAACAAAGCTTCACCTTAAGAAAGCTGTCTTGATCTTCACAAAATTTCCCTCTGTTAAATGCATTCAGGTATTGGGCTCAACTAGCAATTTATGCCTGCAGCTGTTACAGCCAAATCCTTCAATCAGTCTTACGTTACCTGCAAGATGTATTTCTAAGTATTGTGTCCAAGTAATCCGTGTTAACTGTACTCACTCCTTACAACATCTGGCCTATAATTTTGCTATTCAACACGTACCTGTGTACAAATATTGGAAAGAGGATGCATAGGAGCCTGAGCCATGTTTACGTCGCACTTCCGCAGATTAACATGTAGATCTTTAAATGGAGGATGCAGTGCCAGGTAAAAATGCTTAATGCATCTCTGAATATCCATTTTAGCTTGGCATTCACATGAAAAGCCACTTAGAATCGTTACGCTTCAGTAATTCCCAATCAACTTACTAACAAAAAGGTGGGTTAACAGGTCTAATTGGTCTTTCCATTTCAAATACCAGTAATGCAATGAACAGATTGTTCATAGTAATAATAATCAGTGCTGTATTTATGACAAATCTCTCAATATGTTTATATTAAGAGAGTCTAAAAATTGTTTTGAAAGGATGTGGGTAGAGGTAGAAGAGTTAAAGGTATTAATAAAATTAATTCCAAACTAATTAGGCCGTTTCTTCCTTGTGCTTGGGTGGAATTTAAATGAGAGATTTGGGGCTAAATAAAAGGTAAGTAGGCTACCCCCATGTGTGATGGCTTCAAAAAGCTTCGCTTGGAGTCTTTCAGTAAACAAACAGTTCCTGTGATCGAACACTCTCTCGTCTGTGTCAGAATTTAACTGAGGATTGTTTAATTCCATTCTTTTAAAAAAGAGAGTGGATTCTGGAATCTTTGAAGATCTAGCATTGGAGATTTGAGCTAAGAGGCTAACACCAGATCCTTTTATGGAGTCTATTCCCTTCACACTCTAAAGCTGTACTGAAAATGCTCAAGCACACTGAAAACCAATATAGCACACTGTGAACAGTGAAATCATATGCAGGAGGATGAAGTGAAAATATGTAATATTGGCTGCAGGATATGATGGGTAATTTCTTTAGCATGTCACAGAAATGAGAAAAGAAAAAACCAAACCTATCACTCTGCCACACTTATTTTCTTAACGCAGCAGACTTTGATGTCATGAGAAGCAGATCTGAGGTGCTGTCTGTTTTGATTAGGATGTAGATGGCAAAGCTACATAATTTAATATTTTCTTCTGTTACTGATATGTTCCCATATTTGTTAACTCCAAGCGTTTCCCTCCCTGGTTTCAAACACCCATCTTCCATTCTGACTCTTCTCCAGCCTTAGCAGTTGTGTTTAGATGGTCACATTCAACTTTTCTCTGCCTTCATTTCCTGTGTTCTCACCACCACTTTTTTTCAAAGCTGCTTTATATCTTGCCAGCATTCAAACTAATTATCTGTCCCAGCAGGTTGCAGTTACAGCTAGAATGCCTTCATTACTTCATAGTATCTTTGGTGCTTCTTACGTGTTTGTAACTCTCCCTCATCTATGAGCACTTCAAATGGCAGGGTTTGGAGGGAGAGCGAATATCATTTATTAGCCTAGCTGAGACAGTTGGAAAAACAAATAAATTAAGATGCTTCCAAGCCCATAAGACATTTCTCAGGTCATTTTGACTTATTAATAATCCTAATTTATCTTCTTTCCAGAACTACTTTCTGCTTTTATTTCATATGCTGAGTGAAATAAGAAAACTGTGAACTAAGCCATAACCCTGTGCTTCCTCAGCAACCAGACATGATAAAACAGCTGATACCTTGCTGGAAATGAGACCAACAAGAGAAAATCTCCTAGAAACAAAGAAAATATTCCAGAAAATAGACTACGGGCAGCACCTAGGGAAGCAGCTGGGGGGAAATGGGTATGCAAACATACTGGCAACTTGTAAATAGAGCCACAGAAGCAGGGATCCTGCTGACTGGAACTGGGGTACACAGGTTACAGATTAACGGTCTAGTCGGAAGAGTAGAAGAAAATGCAGAGAAAAATGACAGGGAAGGGATAAATTTCAGGGAAAGGCAAAAAAAAAAAAGGAACAGTGTCCATGTTTGTGCACTCTGGAAGTCCACTCAAAAGCTTCAGGAGCATTACTGAGGAGGAATTCTTATTTTTTCACTAATAACCAACATTCCCTAGGCCTGCAAAGTACCAGGCCCTGACATTTTTGTACCATGGCAAGTTTATAATGAGACAACTTGTTTTATGTCAGTTAAATGTCTCCTTTGATTACCCGGGATCAAAGAAAATAAACTTTGCATTCAGAGATATAATCCCTCCTCTCCTCATTCTCCCCACAATAAAGCAATTCTAATAACATTTAATAAATGCTTATGGTTTATCCCTATGTTTGTTTTGTCTGTAATCTCTGATGACACAGGAAGAATAAACATGGACCAAATCTTAACCTCCATTTCTGTTGACCTGTGTAATTCACAGGTGACTTGGTTGCTGATCCCAAGTGATATACAAACACACTGTTGTGTGTCCTCATTCTACGGATGATTAGGTGAGAAAGAGAGGGAGAGACGGAGACAATATATGATGTCATGGTACTGCAAGTCTATTCGGGCTGGTCAGATTTCTCACAAGAGGCACAGCCAATTCATTGTGCTGAACTTGTGTCACTCATGCAGGTTGTGAAGCAAAGTCCCATTATCTCCTGTGCCACGTGGCTAAGAGATGGCACATTGCTCTCAGGCAGGGATTGTGCGTATGCATAGCAAAATGAGTTTACAGAGCATCTCTAGAGATAGAGCCCTCTGCAGATGATTTGCCACAACATACTTCTATGAAGAATAAAAGACTCGCAACTGATACAATAGCTTGAGAAACGACTACATTAAAGATCAAAAGAAGCTGAACTGCATAATGTCAAGGAAGGAAAAGCAAAGAGCTGGGTTAGTGAGGACAGGAAAATTAAAGGCTTAATCATCCAGGAAGACTGAAAGTCATATCATGAGATGCCTCATGAATGCCTCAGGTTTGCACCACCTTGTAAGCAACGCTACTCCTTTCTGCAGTGCAGCTATAGAAGGCAAAGTTGCTGCACATCACCAACCCACACACGGCAACTTCCAGGGTAATTTAGCAGACGTTCGGGTACGCGTGGTGAGGAGTGGTTTAAAGTGCCTTTCCAACCACCTCCTGTACAGGAGGCAGGTGTGCTTGCACACCTTCATCTGCTTTGCCCCAGAACACCCTTTATTGTATAAACACGCACGTAACTGTGGATATAACAATCTGAGCCCAACAGCCTCGGCATCTCCCAGAGCCCAGGCTGGAGCAAGGCACTTCTATTCTCCCTTCTGCTTCAAAACTAGAATCTTTTGGGCTAATTTTCAGAGGTGACTAGAGATTTTGATCATTGCAGTGATCTACCAAAGGACGCACGCCCCGCAATTTCCAAAGAATACACTGGTTTAAATCATCTAATATCTTTTGAAATTTTAGGCCACATGACATACCTAAATTGACACTTTTGCAGGTGTGTATGTACAGGAAGGGGGAATTAATGTATTTATGAGAGGATGCATTAGTCCACTCCTGAAATGGAACATGAAAAACGTCTGATTAAAAATAGAAGACTATTCATCCACCACTAAAAATAACATTAGATTACCTCTTCCTCATGCAGCCACACAGGGGACTAGGAAAGCTGAGCTGAGGCAAACTAAATTAGAAATAAGAAAATGGTGCTAAAAACCTAAAATATCCTGACAGAAATAAGGTCACAGAGAAAGAGTATTTACAGAGAAATGCTGGAAGCAAGGAAAGATAGAAAGGGACCTCCTGTAACTGCACATAAAGGGACTTTACTTTATGGGTGAATGAAGAAGAATGATTTAAAACTGTGAGGGAAAAGGACACAGAAGAAGAGAACACAATATTGAGGCAGAAATTGTTGAATGCCTAAGGTTTTTGACCCACTGTCAATCACCAAGAAATAGCAAACCCCTCCAAAAACAAAAAAGGTTGAATTGAATCACACATTTAACCAAATAGGAAAAAAACCACTATTCTTCACAGACCAGGTATTGGCTGAATGTCATTCACACAAAGCTCAGCTCAGGAACATTAAATTGTCAACTCCTATGCAAAATAAAACAAACATCTTCCCACTTTCTATAGGATCTTCACCTTACTCTTTATGAAATATAAGCAGAAGTAGGAATTTGAAGAAAGACAGTTCATCTAATTTTGGTTGGAAAAGAAGAGAAGACACTTTCCCTCAGATGCTGTCTCTGGTTTTTTGGAAAAGAGGGGCTTCTTCTACCTCAAATAGTTACATGGAAAAAATAAACACAGCTTTCCTCTTTGGTGTCTTCTTTATCACTTCTCTTTGAAATCTGGGAAGAGAGGTTTAGAAGACCAATAGTCTTCCTATTTCTTTCTGGAAGGGAAAATGTGAACTATGTACATATCCAGAAGATCTAATTCAAAGGCATTTGGATTAGTTCTCAATTTCTTATCAACTGGGTCAGCGCAAAAGAAAGACAGAAAGAAAAACAGGTGCAAGCAAGAAAGACAATACAAGTTTCCCCCATAACTATGAATGCCTGAAGCATTACAGAAACAAAAAAAGAAGCTTAAACAGCGGCACGTGAGAGAGTTTTTGCTGACTGTTGAAAATACTACAATTTTATGAGGAAAGAAAGCAAAGGAGATACTATCAACAGAGTGATAAAAAGGCTAGCAGTCCAGTACGTTTCTTCACAGGATGGCCAAATATTCCCTTTGGACATTTTAGAGGGGAAAGCTCTTTGTTTTTCACAGCAACAGTCTGTTAATGTGCATATTCCTCTCATAAAGAAGAAGATGCTGTAGAGGCTGCCATAGGTTTAGGGCAGTATAATGAACAGGCTTTTTATCACTTGCAATGCCTGGGGCTTTGAATGAGTGGATTTATGCATCTCAAAGATTCTTGTTCATACACAGACAGAAAAAGGCAGCAGAAAGGTATGTGGGCTGGGGAACATACTAACAGTTTTCCCTCCTGAGCCATTCCTGGAGTCAGACCGACATTGGAGAAGACTGCAGAACAGATGGTTTTCCATGTAACATCCCATATCACAGAAGCAGAAATGGGTACCCTCCCAGATTACAAAAAATACAAGAACTCTGGAACAAAGGAGAACATACCGTGACAAAGTTCAAATAGCCTGCAGACTCCAAAAGAGTATTTGCAAAAGGTATAACAGTTTTGCCCATTTGTCTGTATGTTTGGCACATAGAAAAGTCAGTAGATAGAGGAATAACCTCTTGAGGAAACTGAACAAAGCATCCTGTGTTTCCACTCTGAAAATTTTTCCAAGTTTACAGAAAAAAAAAAAAAAAAAAAAAAAGCACAAGATATTTTCCCCAATTCCTCAAATTTCATTATTTCACCTTTGTTTATGAAAGCTTTACAATCTCTTTGACATTTTCTAATATATGCTTATGCATAAATTCAAGCACCATTTTGCATTTCAAACTGTACATTTAATCTAAAACAAAATCAGAGGAAACTTAGGAGTGAATGCAGGCACCATTGCTTCCACCAGAGGAAACTGTACCTGAGCCTAAATTAGTGTTTAGAACTACAAGCCAGTAATGCTGCAAGAAATTGATCTCAATCGAAGAATAAAACTCAAATTCCAGTATAATTTTGCATACATATCTATATGCAAATGCACACGCAGAAACCCCTAAGTTTACCCAAACCTAAAACTAAATGTTACAACAATTAAATCTGTATTAAACTCGCCTGGAAGAGGTTGCCCAGAGAGACTGAGGAATATCCATCTTTGGAGATATTCAAAACCCATCTGGACAGGGTAACCTGATGTAGCTGACCCTGCTTGAGCAGGGGGTTTGGACTGGAAGACCTCCAGAGGTGCCCTCCAACTTAAACCCTTCTGTGAGTCTGTAACTCCCCCGAGTTTCATCCATTATTCCATGTCCAGTGTCATTTGCCATTTGAAATTCTAAAGCCATGGGATTCAAATTGTTATTAAAACTGAATGGCATTTTAAAATTCTCTTAGTAGGTCACTTCTGGAAGTATCAACTACATGAATAGATATATTTTAGAATCACTGTTGGAAATCATAATCACTATACGAAGGCTTTTTAAAAGTGATCTGAATTGAATAAAATAGAAAGTGAATTGGTCCACAGTACATTTCAACTTAGTGCCAAAGCCTAGGTTTTCATCGATTAGCTCCAGTATGTTATCAGTAGAAAGCATGGCAGACAGCCAGTCTACCTCAAATGTAGATTTTATGCTGGTTTTCTACTGGACTGTGTAGAAATCAGTGTATAAAATACCTTTCCCCTCGTGGAAGGTTCTTATCTAAGCAATAATTAATAATATAAAATGTTACCACTCATGATGCTTTTCCTCTTAGGCCTGGATCCTACAGGTTTTGAAGGTCATAGTAAAATTTCAACTTCAGTCACACATGAGCAGGCACTTTGCCCACAAATAAATACGTTAGAGCTGACATCATCCCATTTTAGCATATATTTGTAATTGAAATTGAGAGAGCCTGTCTGCATTTAGCAGACATGTTTCCAGAACTAGTATTTTACCAAACTAAATTCTCAAAAAGGATCACTTCATGTTTATGTCATGTAACCATCTTCCAGTTTCCACCGGGGGCTTGAGATAATCACAAATACAGTCAAACTAAGCACAAACACAAATGCCACCCTACCTCAACTAAAGATTAACATGTCAGCGTTCATTAACTCTGCTCTCAAAGGAGCATGTCCATTTTTATTGGCACACATTGTGGCTAGGATGATAAACAAAATAATGTCCTATGAATACCATCAGGAGTTCACCACACCATATCAAGTAACGTGACAATCCAATCCATGGATTAAAAACCAAGATGCTGCTTGTAAGAAGAAATTTTAGCTCATTCTGTATATCATTGTATTTCTCAATCTGGCACCATGAACCATAAATAATCCTATCATTTATTAATTACATTTTCTAACCTAGTCAAGAAGAATCCTGCAGTGTGAAGCAGCAGATCATGAATAAATGGTTCATTGAAAAGCAACTCTTATTGCCAAGTAGTTGTAAATTAGAGTTGTGATAATTACCCACTTTAACCTTTTTAAACAGGTTCCTCTAAAAAGCTCCAGGATGGATGTTTTATTATAACAACTTTGACCTCCAGCACACAACAACACAATTAGTTTTGCATTATGACAAAGGGATGCTCTGATTAAAAATCTAGTACATTACCTTATGTTACAAAACATCCGAAAAGCAGGTTTGTGCATGTTTGCACACAGAGACACATAGGCATATAACCACAAAATGCTCATCTACTGCATACCAAACTCAGCTGTAGTAAACACACCAGGCAGCTGAACTGCTACAGCGTTGGTGTAGCCACGGCAATACTTCACTAAATAAACTGCAAGAGCAACACCTTTACAGAGCTAATGTGTGCGTTGCCCCTTGCCCTGCTGATCATATAAACTGGGATTATTAGCAAGTAGTGGCCCAGTGGCTGAAGATTTTTAAGGGGAAACAGCAGGTGCAGGGGACCTGGAGTCTGCAGTCTTCAAGTTTTCTTTCAGACTGGCTCTGCTCTGTTCCCAGAACCAACGTGCCTGTTAGTGGTCAGAGTGCATTAACTGACCTCCCAGAATGCATCTTCCAGTTTAATTTCATCCAAAAAGAACAAAATTCACATTCTAGGAGACTACCCTGTAATGGGAACCACAACGTCTCACGTGCGGTCAAAACGGCGATGGTTTCAAACGCACCCTCCTGAGCCAAGCTTAAACGTGACTCCTCTGCACCAGCAAGACAAGATCACACACCAGTCTGGAGGCTGGTCCAGGCAAAGCTACTAAAATGTCTGCACCATTTGGAACCCGGAACCGGGCACATGCACCAGCATGTGGCTGCCTGTACCTGCCCCCATGCTACTCTGATGGTAATCGGACCACAAACTGCCACAAGCTGGCTGAGCCAGCAGTGCAGCTTTAGAAGACCACAGAAGGACAGTGACAAGAAAAAAACTTAGCTCTTGATGTGCTTTCCTTGGCAGTAGTAAGACTCATCACATTTTCCTCTTCTGTTTCACCATAGAGAGACTTTCTCTAAAGGAAAGGAGACTGGTGACCGCCTGCCCTAGCAAGGAAAATAACTTGCAAATGGATCTATGGCCTTTGCCACCAGCAGCAGCAGTTATTTCTCAGTTAAACAGCAGAACTGGAAGGAGTTTCAGTTGGCCTTTTTAGGATTCAGTGAAGAATCCAGGAGGTAAATTGGGGTTATCAGCAAACAATACTAGTTACCCCAGCCTGTAGCCTACAGCCAGCACAAAATCAGAACAAACTTTGTACCACTGAAAACCACATAACGATGAACCAGAAACTCATAAACCAGTGCAAACAGTAAATACTGCACAATCTCCTAAATGAACTGCAAAACGATCACTCAAAATCCTGGAAAACCTCATTTGTGTACATAGTACCACTAGCCTTTCTGCCACATCTTTGAAGTATATTTTTGCAGTCAGTGGGGAGTTAGCTCCTTCTGAACTAGGGATAAGATGATGTGCCCTAAGCAAAAATAACTTCTGTTCATCCAGCGCAGTTGTACCAGGCCTTGTGTTCAAACAAAACATCTCAGACTGTCACATTCTATTCTCAGGTGGGCAGGGGTACCAGATGGCTCCACAGAGCTGCATGTTTGCCCCTGCTTCATTGCTACCTAGAGCTGCCTCAGACCCACTTATGCTACTTCCTTTTTTGCTTCTAATATTAAATTTCCAGTGATGTTTGCACTCAAGAGAAGATTTGATGAAATGTAGTAGCAAAGCATGGATTTTTTTATTGGCTTCCCTTGGCCAGGCTGCAGCATGAAAACCTGATGCACAAACTCCATCTAGTTATAGGCAAAGTTGGGTATTTACTATAAGGGCCACCTGAGTGCCACAGAGCACAAAAGATTATAGAAAAGCACAGAAGAGGCTTACTGCTTCAATACTACTGACAGAGAAACAATGAAAAAAAGCACAAAAGTGTTTTTCACAAGGCATGTAATAGAACAACGTGAGAATGTTTGAAAGTACCACTGTCTCATCACCTTCTGGGGGGAAAAAGGTATTTAATGACTGTCAGTGTGGAGTGTTGGAAGTAACTACTAGCTTTAGGACTATATGTAGTATCAATATTTGCTTGTTTCTATGGCTCAAAGATTTAACAAACTGGAAAATGAGTGAATGTGGGTCTAATATGTTTTATTTCTCTCCCCTCCCCCTTAGGGATTTTTTTTTTTTTAACAAAACCATGAATGACAGAATTAGATTTAATGATGCTGTTTCAGCTCTCACTTCTTTGGTAGTAATTAGAAATGGTTTCATGATATGAAACAGGTGTTCCAGCATGGTCCATTGGGCAGCATGAGGAACATTTTGCTCCCTGATGTCATTGTACATGATGTATTCTGATGTATTCAATAATTGCTATTTTCTGATGGAGAATACATTTAGAAGTGCACCAAGTAGAAATTCAGATGGTTTATATGTTTTGGTTGGTCTGTTGAAAAAGAACTTCTTTATTTTCTGAATTGTGTCAGGTTTCCCAAATTCTTATCAAGTGACAAAAAATCATAGAGGAAGGACTCTTGTTTTAATGCAGTCACAATGAGACCAAAAAGCCCCATGTACTCGCCATAAGGAATAGATTATTTCCAGAATGTTTTTCTTTTCTGAAAAGCAAATGTTTGACACCAAAACAACCGTAAAAAAACATCCACGGATGTTCTGAATTAGTCTGCCTGACTGTCCTTAAATATGAATTAAGGGACGCAAGAGTTTATGGGTCTAAATGCATCTCAGTGCTGTTTTATGCTATGATCCACTTCCTGATAAATACAAATCTTCCCTTCTTTCCCAACACTGTTGTCTCCACCAAATACAAGTCTAGCACATAGTCAGAGGGAAGCCTGTCCAGTATATTTGTATACTATCCAGAGTATCTCTGTATGCTTAAGGGACCAGGGCTCTGGGATGCACATAGACACATCCCCGCAGTTCAGTCCAGCTTTCCTTCATTGCTGGTAGTGACAGGAGTCCTGAGATGAAAGTTAGAATGAATGCTAGAAAAAGCAGTATTGGGAAAATATCACCTCAGCAAAGCTGGAAGGAGAGAAATTATCGTAATTAAAATATGTTAATTTTACAAATGATAAAGAAAGGACTGTTGGCAGGAAAAGGAAGATGTAGAGGAGGACAAGAGGAACACAGGGACAAAGCCAGAAATTAGTCTCTTTGAGCAGTCATCAGCACTTGGAAAGTGTAGCATTTACCAGGAGTGGCTTGATCACCATCCTGTATCACAGTCTGTCCCCTGCTTCTGTGTGGCTGACCCAGCTGCCTCTTCCCAGTTTATAGTCACCGTTCAGTCACCAGGGAAGTCTGGTACAGAAGCATGGTAGAAGCTCATTGAGTTAGTTACAGAGAGAGCTGTGCAGGTGTAATTGCTGACAGGTCTTTGTCATCAGTTTGGGTCAAATTCAGCAAACAACAAACACAACAATTAATCTCAGCAGGTTTGGGGGGGGTTTTAAATGCTCTCCGTTCTGAATTTAACTTGTTTTCAAAAAGAGAAAATAAGACATCCTGCCAAAATCAGCAGGTGCACTAAAACTTTTGTTTCACCAAAGGTAACTTTCCTCTTCCTCCAGTGACTCTAACAGTTTCCTTCTGTACTACCCTAAAATGTGGCTTCCTTCCCCTGATGTTTTTGAACAGGCCACCTAATCACCTTAACCAATAATTCACACAAGTTTCTTTACAGTCATGTTACACAGTAAATAACACTTAAGACCCTCGTGGCAGATCCCTCGCCCTTATTTAGAGTTTGGTACAGAAGCAGCATTCATAAAATTTCTCAGTTCACCTAGCTTAAAATAGATATTATTTAAGATGTAACCATAAGCTGGTTTAACTGTAATTCTTCCTGTTATAATTAGGCATTTTGTAGCAGCCTTTTCCTTGCTACATAAATTTTGCTGGTACTGTCAGCTTTGAAAGATTAAAAAAAATTTCTCGATGCTTTTGTAAACAACAGACAAAATACATTTAAATTGTTTCATTAAAAAGCCACATACATCCAACATGTATTTATATCACAAACTCTGCTGTAAGGGAGTAAAATAATTGCTACATTTTACAGTCCAGATAAATGGTGGAATAGAAATAAATCATTCCTTTGGTGTGGAACCTATTACTTTCCACACAGAAGGAACTGTTCCCTGTAAGTAACTAGGCTCTGTTGTTTAATGCAGCCATCAGCAAATAAGCAATTTTAAAAGATACATTAAGCACAGGCAATAACCAAAGCCAGCCTTGAAGAGTAAGTGTCAGACACCACCAGGATCTGAGCTTCCCTTAACAATAACTGCTAAACCCTGGCTCGGCCAAAGTCAATCACAACATTCCCATGAACCAAGGTTAGGCCTGGCTATGCTTTGGGCTCTCCTGGTTGCAGAAGCTGTCCCTGTCACAACAAGGAGTGGATGAATTGCTTGAGCTTGCAGACTCCTTGCAGCTAGGCCTGTGAGTGCTGGGAACCTCCCAGTTGATCTTGGCCGAAGGGTATCCCTCAGACCCACCGCTCAGCTTTTGCATCGAACACATCAGCTAGCAGGCGTAGAGAATCACAGCCTGCAGAAACTCATCTCCCCTCTTGCAGTGGCTTTTAAAACGAGGTTCATTGATTGTACATAGAATGAAATCCAAATCCATACGTGTAGCTTAAATATGCAGCGTGTACACGACATCAGTGTATCAGTTGGTGAGACTGAATGCAATTAAACTGAGCACACAGACCATCTCCCATCATAATCAAAAGGAAAAACAAACCCAAGCCCAACAGGACAGAACAAAACCCAAATCCATAACTCAGTCCTTTTACTTCCTGGGTAGCAAATACAATTTATAATGGGAAAACAATCTGAGACTTGTCTGTGCTGAGTGATGGAAGGTAAACACTGGGGAAGACCCATGATAATTACAACAAGCAATGCTGATGAAGGTTAGGGCCATACAAGTGTCTGTGTACTGCCAGAACAGTAACCTTGTCAAGCCTGTTGGCAGAGGGCAGGCAGCTCCTGTTCTTCCATCCGTTCTGTCATTAACTATTGATCACTTCTTATTTTTAAGCTTCACACTAGTGGCAAATGCATAAATTGACAGCTTCATTATCTAGCTATCCTAGAGACATTCCCAAAGCCAATACTCAAGGGGAAAAGCTGGCTACAGACGTACGTGTAAAACCCTAGAGACGTTCCCAAAGCCAATCCTCAAGGGGAAAAGCTGGCTACAGATGTATGTGTAAAACCAGGTGGGAAAATCAGAGATTCTGAGTAGAATATTCTGGAACATTAAGCCATTTTTGAAACTACCTCACCTCTTTTTGTTCTGGAGCCATCGTGGATAAATGCAACCTCCAGCCTGTTCTGGACATGTAGAAAAGTCTACTGTATTTTTAGAAACATCTTCAAGCTTGGAGGAATTACAGCTGACCAGGCATTGCAGGATCAGTCCAGAGTGATTTTGTCTGAAGTGGGAGAATCCTGTTCTTAGTGAATATGGACCTGTAGCCTTCTGGGGATGGAGCAATCATTCCCCAAATGCACTGGACTCAGAAGGACAGAAACCCCAAGGTGATGCAATTGCAGAGCTTCCAAGAGCACTCTACCAGAGGAGTGGGGTTTGGCCCCTGCCACAACACGTACCCCAGGCCACAGGACTCTCAGAAATCTGCCCCAAAGTGCCCAGCTGCCAATATAGTATCTGCCCCTGACCCAAGGCCTTAGAAGCCAACACCAGCCACAGCACGGTGCTCCAAGGCTGCGGAGCTTTGTAGAATTTGGTTTCTTTGTAACGCCTGTAGAGACACAAACGGACGTGTACACCACACTTCCACCTGTTCCCATCTCTCTCAAGGTTCCCAAAGTCCTTACTCCCCTTTCTTCCATCGGCTGGAAGTTTTACTCTCTGTCATTTGTCATTTAACCACATGTTTTTGTTCTTTTGGGGAGATACAGGAAAAGTCACGGTATTTCAGTGATTTACCTTTAAGTTCCCCAAGCCTAGGTAACAGCTTTCAGAAACACAGGTGGAAGCCCATGTAGGCAATACTTCCCCCTTCAGCTGCCACAGACTTTGGCATCACCCTCAGTCCAGGCAGCTCAATGGTTAAAACTGGCTTTATCACTCTCTTTGTGGGACTTTTTCCCTTCTTGTCCCATAGAAAACAACTGCTCAAAGCAACAATTTCCCACCTGGCGCACCAAAGCCTTAGGAACTTGCTGATATGGACTAAGAGCAAGAAAATTGCTCTATTTGTTGAACTCCAGGACAGCTGGTAATTGTGATAAAAAAAAATCCACCTCTAATGTTAAGGGCTGTTCTGTGGAGTTAAAAAGTAGCAGGGTTTAAAATCTCATTACTACAGCGGCATGGCAGAGCAGGGAGCAAGCTGGCTGCCTAGTTGTATGGGACATGTCCACTTCACTGAAAATCCTAATTAATTACCATTTGGAGGCTCTCTCGAGTGTAAGGATCTGTTAGATTAAAAACAAACTAACAATAATCTTCGTAGGTAGCAACAATTTTATTTGTATGCGTGTATTGCACATAGGCAAACGGGAGTTCCGTGCTTGTACTTCTGATTTCTATAGGATTTTTCCCTGCACATTTTGTTTAGGTCGAAGAACTTCTCTAGGACTGAATAGAAGACAATGTCTGGAATATCACTGTAAATGTAATGGACGGAGTAAATTGACAGCAGCTCCAACTAAATTACAGTTTAAAAGACAAGGGAAGGCTCAAGGGACATCAAACAAAGGAAACTCTAGCTGACCAGCGCTCAGGTAAAATTGAATTGGAAATGTTCCCTGACTGATTAACATAACAAAAGTCCCAGTGTTTAAAAAGAAAGTCATTCTGCAGAAATAAGAGGAGGAAAAAAAAAAGAAACTGATCTTCCTCCAAACATACAGTAGTTATCTTTAAAAATATACATTCAGAGAAAGATCTAAAATACTAGTGTGAATAAGGAGTTTCTGAAGTTTTTTTAATGATGTCACTCAGAAACATATATATATAATCTTCAGTAGAAGAATATGAATTGAAGATTTCTCCAGTTTCATTCCCCCATTTTATCACATATAAGTAAGAGACATTCTACTAAAAAAAAAAAAAAAATTGAATTAGAATTTGGTAGATTATATATTTTAAAAAACAAAGTGAAATGGAACTGAAAATTATAATAAATGTGCACAGTTTTATTTCTGCAGAACAGCTGTGGGAAGAAAGGTTTACTTAGGAAAATATAACTATTGGGAAAACATCAACTCTTATTTAACATATCTGTAGATGAGCAGGGGCGTCTCATCTCCCAGCTAGTTAAGAAACAGGGACAGATACTCATGCTTTTAAAATCAAGTGTTTTATAGTTGTGTTTCCCTAGTTAAACAAAAGATTTTTTATATTAACAGTGTATCTGCCTGCTTGGAGCATGAATGCAGGAGCAAGCAGATCAAATTGGTCTTCGTAGTGTTCAGAACTTTGGGGGTCATGGTTTACAGAAAATCTTGTCTTGTTAGAGTGTTGTCTTTAAGTGATTTTGTTTTATCATCCCACATTACTGCGTGACATGGCACGTTTCTTTACTGCTCTGCTGATGGTGAGAACCCCTTAGAGGGATGTGCCAACAGCCAAGCCCCTGTGGAGACCAGAGGAAGCCCAAATACACCCCACTTCTCAGCACCTAGTTCTGCATTGTCTTGCCTCTCTGCCTGCCAGATCTGAGTCAGGTAGCTCCTCTAAAATTGCACAGAGCAAATCCTGTCTCAACTTCTGAGCCCGCGGTTGGCCTTGTGTCAGCTGCTCTATGCAGGGAAATGGGAGGGTCGTGTCACCCCATCTAAAGAGCTGCCACTGAATTAAGAAATTTAAGTCTTTTTGCAGTATATTTGTTCTTGGGCGATGGGCATTTTTTAAAGTCTGGATCTACAAATAGATCCTCGTCTGTGAAAAAGCAGCATTAGCAAGACTCAGAGATCAATTTAGATTTATTAATGTCTCTTGCTTCTTAGTTATTGTTAGCAAGTTTCTGGTTTACACCATTGCCACACTGAGAATGGTGTCAGAAGCAGGTCTCTAGTAACTAGGCACAGGCAGAATGATCAGAACGTGAACTGGATAGGGAATGTAGAAAATTAAATCCTATCTTGTTTTGCTGAAATGTATTGAAGATACAAAGTGGAGGCCTAACAAGAACATTTCTTCTTATGGTATATAAAATCATTTTGTTCTGTGAGACAGTTAAAAATAAAGAATTATTACTATCCAGGGCAGGGGGATATGTTGGACAAGGTTAACCTATGATCTTGTCTTTCCTCCTTGTGTGGCTGTAGTGCTACTATGCCTGCTTCTTCTCTCCAGTTCCTTCTAACCCACTGGAAAATGTCAACCAACCTTCAAATCTTTTACACAGAAAGTCCCCACAAGTTCCAAGACCCGGGTGTCAGAAGTGGAAGACTCCTTACTAATGCACCACTGAGGCAGATGAGAGGGAGGATGAGGAGGACCACTGCTGTGGTCTGTGAGGGCAATGCAGAGGCCATACATCTGGAGAAAAATGAGCCTTTGTAGTTGCACTACTCACAGGAAGGCGGGTTTAATACAATTAAATTACTCTTTAATTAATCTGTTTAATGGGTCTATACCAAGGTTGAGAGGCAGTTGCTAGAATACAGGCAACTGGCAGAACTCTAAACCCTCAACTTTCTCACTCCCAGCCTCCTGCTTGCTGTTCCAGACAGGAACAGCCTCTCACCGAGTCCGGCTGGCATCTGCCAGCCCAGGGTGGGACTCCCCCACACCTCTGGGTATGCAAAATGTCTCCCAATACATGCAGTTATACACGCCCAATGTGTTCCTCAGGCATGTTCAGTGAACTAATATTTTGGAAAGTACGGGATAACTTCCCTTATTCCCCTGTTTCATAAATTGGTCGTTTCTCCACACAAGCCACAGACACACACACACTAACAGAGGCTTAATTTTCAGTGCAATAACCTTGACTAAAACTCTGACTTTGGCCATATACTAGACCACTGCATCTGACACAGCCAAGAGGGTCTTAATCTCTCCATTGTGCCACAGTACCAAACAATCAAACTTGCATGCCAAAAATAAACTTTTAAACACAAAATCTTCATTTTCTTTGAGAATATAGTTCAGAGTAAAAAGCAAATCATACAATCACAGAACCATTTAGGATGGAAAAGACCTTTCAGATCATCAACTCCAACCATTAAGTCTACTCTACCAAGTCCACCACTAAACCATATCCCCAAGCACCCCATCTATACGGCTTTTAAACACATCCTGCAGTGGTGACTCAACCACCTCCCTGGGCAGCCTGTTCCAGTGCCTGACAGCCCTGCCAGTGAATTTTTTTTTTCCTTAGGTCCAGTTTAAACCTCCCCTGGTGCAGCTTGAGGCCATTCCCTCGAGTTCAATCATTAGTTGCTTGTGAGTAGAGACCAGCGCCTACCTCTCTACAACATCCTTGCAGGTATAAATGAGGAACTAAAAGGCACAGTCTATTAATAAACCATACTTTGCTATTAAACAGTCAATAGAAAATGTGTTAAATAGGATACTTGTTAGGACAAGTTCAAAACAGTGTGTGAGAAGAAGGGGGTGGGAAGACACGGTTCTGTAGAACCAACACAAGACTGAAGGGGAGATTAGCAGCCCTATGTTGACCACAAGACCTGCTTGAGCAGAAGACGAGATAGCAAAGTCAAGAGTTTTAAGCAGGTTTGCTGTGTATGTGTTAGCTGTAAACCTGGGAGCTCCTGGAAAATGCCTTTCGCACCAAAACTTTAAATAAAATGTTTACTTCATAAGCAGCTACAACTGTGTTTGGTGCTTACATGATGTACTGGTTTCACCTAAAGAGTAAGAGGAAACCTTCTATTAAAAATATATCTGTATAGTTACGAAATATGATTTTGAAATGAATTCTCTCTCAGACTTTCACATAGCATTTAGCAGAAAACACCCAGCTATGTTTGATCTCTGGTTACCTCTTCTGTTTTCCATAATTATTTTCCCCACTCTGGAAAGATATCCCTGTTTGGTGTCCCTAGGAATTCTTTGAACTGTCTTCATGTAGCCAGGTGCTTCCAAGTGCCCAATGTGGGGACTTTGCTCGGGGTAGTTCTGGGTCACTTTTAGTCTGGCTTTCACAGCACTGTTTTCCTTTTCTGATCCTACTTTCAGCAAAGCTGGCAAGCAAAGAGAGTCTGAATCACTGCCATTTTCTTTTGGATGATGTTTTTCACAGAGGGGAAGATGGTGGGTGCTTCTGCTGACGTTTTGTCCTTTGGATGCTTCCAAGTACACACACTGAGACTGCACAGGCATCCAGAATGCCTGTAAACACTTGCACCGCAGAACTAAACAATGAAATAGTTCAGGCATCAATCACCCTCCTTAATTATGCATTTTCTTCACAAATGCACATTCTTTTCTGTTGTTCACCGAGGATGGCACGTGGGAAATACAGAGAAGACACCGGAGATCTGTGTTGAGATGAGATCTGTTTGACACCACTGCCTGGCTCACCACATCTGTGTTGGAGGTATCATTTACCTTTAACAGCAGTCTATTTTAGAAAGTCTTAATTCACTTCTGTCAGGCAATCAGATTGTTGCAAAATATATAAATTCTATATACAAATACCATCAGATGATGCAGCAGGCAATCACTGTGGTAATTAATCCCACATTTTTGTAGTTGAAGTAACAATTCTCATTTCAGGATAGAGTTTGAGTAAGAAGAGCCTATCTATATCTGTAAATGAATGATATCATTATTTTGGGAAATGAAAGTTTAAGCTCTGTAAAACATACAATCCCATGGAGATCTCAGCAGGGGAACTTGTACGTGCAGGTGTTTAATGTGATAAGGTACGTTACCATTTATCTGTGTACTTGCAGACAAATATTAACATAGTCATGAATTAAGCTTTTAATCCCTTTTATTATAAATTGAATATCTTTATTTTAACAAACATCAACAATGCACATTATTGTGCTCCAAACTATTCATTACTATTCCCCACAGTGTACCATTACATGATACACCATAATACATGTGTTAATATAATGCCAAGCATCTGCTTGAGTATTCCATAGTATATTTCATTCTCTCCCTCTCTCTCTTTTTGTTTAAACAAAGAGGCAATCTCACAAAAGACACTTTTTATATAGGAAACCACAGAGTCATTCAGCCTCACACTGGAGAAGGACAGTAACGCAGTATGTGCCATTTTCTGATGATTCAGGCCCTAGTTCCAAGTCGTCAGATTTCTTGACAGCAAGAAATAGACTTGGAAACAAAGAGAGGGAAGAGGTAGATGTGAGGAGGTGGATTTAACTGATAGTGCTCAGATAGGGTCATGAAAATGATGTGCAAGTAATCTGTCAATGATCTCCAGGTGGCTTTCCTCAGAGCTGCAGCACCAGGACCTGCTGGTGGTGGCACCTGGAGGGACAGGCATTTATTTAAATGAGTATCACCATTAACTTCAGAATTAATTCCTTGGGAAAATTAACTTTGGGTTATCTAAGTGAGTTCTGCTCACTAAGAGCCATGACCACAGAACTGCTGCATGTATAAATGCAGATCAGAATTTGCACTGAAGACATGCAAGCAATGCTAGCTCTACAAATTAAACACAGAAGGGGGGCTTTATTTAAAACCTATAGAAAACTGGACAAAAATACTAAATTTGTCAATTAAACCACATACACAACTCCCTCAACTCCCACAAAAACAACCCCCAACAAAACTCAAACCTAACCAGGTGGGAAAACGACACCACCAAAACTGGGATGAAGAAGAACATGAAGCAGCAGGATCACCCGTTACACCTGCCAATCATTTCCTAAGGCAAGTGATAAAAACTAGAATGACATGGACTTGCTATGTAACCTTCTTCAAATAAGCCAGATGATAGTTTAATAGAGCTGCACTCGGCACAGAACTGGAAATAACAAATACCTGCTTTACTCACATAGAACTCCAAGAAAGTCAACGGAATCAAATGGCATAATCCAAGTTTGATGGAGAGGAAAGGGAAAGGGAAAAGGAAAAGGGAAAGGTGCAGTTCAAATTAGAGTATGGAACACGTATTATAAGAAAAACAACATAATAAATACTCCATTTTTGTCAGGCTTGTGTTTGTCCCCACAGAAAGCCTTACACTGAACATATTACATCAGTAGTAACTCTTAATGGTTGCAGCTCCTCTGTACCTCAAACTACCCACTGCAGTCTTGCACCTATTCTACTTGCAAAAGGACTGAAAAACCTCACTTGGAGTCAATCAAAACATCCAAGCAACACTCCTGCCATCCCATGAACCATGAACGGTGCATTTCTGTCTAAGCAGCTAGCTAGCTTGCTTGTTTTCATTTCTGGAAGAACTGTTTTTCTTCTAGTCAAGGGTGTTAAGAGAAATGACTAACACTTGTTACATTAAATGAAAGGTTGCTATTCCAAAGACACTATGCCAGAGATCTCACGAATTACTGTAAAAAAATTCTGCTGAAAATATATTCCAATAGTTCAAAGAAATTGTAGGTAAGCAGGAAGAAAAGGGAAAATGGATGATGGTATATGGGTTATGTTTTAAAAGCTGTACACCGAGTTTAAACAATTCAGTGTAATCTTCATTATTCCCCAAAAAGCCTTTTGATTGTTTTATTCCTTCAAATGTGCCCTATTTAAATATTTTTCAAGCTTTACATATGGTATCTATGTTATTAGCTCTGTAAAGTGTTTACATGAAGTCTCAAAATGCAATCCTCAAGGCACTGTAATTTACAGAGAAGCTAACACTGTCATAATAACATCTTTATCCTGCAACAGATCAGAGCTTAAAGTAATATTGCAAAGTAAAACAAATCCCATTAAAGAAAACAGAACTACCAGCAATAAAATGACAGTACACTGAATCTCCCGCGTGAGAGCGTTGTGGAAGGCAGGCTGGGAAAGGGTGCTGAAGTAGAACTGTAAAGCAAACAATGCGGAGAGTAGAGATGATGGACCCTGTTAGGAGTTAAATATAGATCCTTTCACCTCTAGGTCACAGGGGGGAATGAAGCCAGACTTCTATATGGAGTAATAAAAGCTTTTTGGTGGCTTCTGTGGAACAAGTCAATGGCCACGCTAAGTCCAGGATTTAAGGAGCAGGGATGTATTTTCTGCATTGTAAGGAAGAAACCTCTGCCACAGTAAACAGCAACACCAACCAAATACAGAACGTCACTCCCGCGGCTGCTAACTGGCTGTGCTCAAACAACAACTCTGTAAAGATTTACTGAGTTTCTTTAGCAAATAAAGCACCTGTCCCAGTACATGCAAGCAACTAGTAATAAAATGTCACAACTAAGTGCAGGGGGATCCTCAAGTTAATATATATGCTTGTCAAAAAATTTCTGGCACAAACCCATGACTATAGTGGTAGGGTACTGTCAGGCTTTGGGGGGAATAAATGGGATTTCCAGTCCATTTTCTGCTTGTATCACTTCTAAGGGGCACTATCAGTGCCACCTTCTCTCACCATTCTGTGAATTGTTGGCTGGCAACCCCTGGCTGGCTCACCACATTACTGACTACAGCTTCTGTAAGACATTAAAAAAAAAATTACTTGGAGCTAGTTATTGCAGGAGAAAATTTGACATGTTTCCCAAACTTACTGACTGAGTAAAATCTTAGAAATGTTTTGCCACTGACTTTAGAGTCCAGGATTGTACCCTCTTGCTATTTGTGTGCCTGTTAAATGAGCAATACGACTCTCTTCATAGGTAAAAATAATTTCATCTTGTTTGGGAGCCTTGAGGTATCCCAAAATGATACTAAAAAAATCAGAATTTGCTCTATCTCAATTTTCCTGATCTTCACATCTACTGAAATGTCTTTCAAATGTAAAATATCCATCACTGTACAGGTAGCAATATGGAAAAAAGTGATTCTGTAGCTTTTTAATGTGTTCATAGCGTGTTCTGCTCATCACTCCTTCTTCTAAAGGTATTTTCCAGATTTGAGAAGACAGAGCAAATCCCAGCACTTTTGAAAAATTATATATTTCCTATTTTTAAATACTTATTTTGTCCTTGAAATGTTGGAAGATTTGATGAACATGCCTGTTGAAAATCTGAAATAGAATGTGGCTAATTTTTTAAAAAATTAGAGGAAGGTGGTTCCTTGAAGCAAGAAATGACCCATTTTCTGTTTCACACAAACTCAAGCACTTGGTCAACACAGTATAAGCAATGCATTTATGATCATGCTCAACTACCCTCATCTCAGATACTGAGCAAACTAAAGAGCCCTCTCTGAGCCTTGTGACATTATTAAATGTTCTTCACTTCCCATAGGAAGGAGACCCCTCGGACACAGCTATTACTGTGGTCAAACACCCTCTGAAATAAGAAAAATAATGACATGTCTCACAGTAAAAAAATGCTATCAAACTACACCACGAAACCCACAACAACTTCTCTACCCATTTTATAGCTTATCTTTATATACATATAAGAAACACAAAAATAAATCATAATACACTTCTTTTAAGATTAGAAAACAGATGAGATCACGGCTATGGGATAACCATCTGGTTGAAAGTTGCAGACACTCAAAGAAAGATTGTCCTCCTTCTGCAATTATTTCCAATCCATTATTTTCCTCCATCAGCAATACATAAAGAAGCTAATTCCTAACACCTTCATGCTTAAACCATTCATTTAGAAAAAAACCCTCTAGCCAATGGATAACAAGTGCAAAGGCTGGAAATATTCTGTCAGGCTGAACCCAGAGATGTGGGCTATGTCAGACCAGGACCATGTAAAGGGTAAATATAAAATGAACAAAAATATTTTACACTCAAAGGAAACTTCCACGACCACATAATATCGTTACATAGCCCTAAATAAAAATGAATATTCTAGTGCAGCAGAGTCACACATTCACAGGGAGGGTTACTGTCATCCTTTGGGTACCTATTCTAAATAGCTGTGACCATCCTGCAATCAGTCAGTGGCAAACCAGACTCTGCTGCATCACTAGCATTGTGTCAGGTCCTCAATGAGATTCCTAACATGACAGAAATGTTCCCCTGTGCGTGCCAAGGACAAGATCACCTTGTCAAACGTCAAAGACACTCAAAGGGCACTGCTGTCCCAAGGCACGCCATGGAGCACCCTCTAACCAGGAAAGCACAAAGACGACCCAAGCTCTCTCTTCCTCTTTCCAAGGGGTGAAACACAAAATTGACAAATAAAATTGAAAACAATCTCCTTAATTCACCGGGTGAGTATTTCCAACATTTGTTTCCCATTCACGGACCTTCGAAACTGCTTTAGCAGAGACTGACTCTAACTCTTTCACACACGTAGGTTGTTGTATAACAATATTTTTTGTCTTTTTTTTTTTGGTTGTTCCCTGAAGAAATAACCCAAAATTTACCAAAGAAACATGGATTTGAAGTTAAAAGCAAACTGAAAAACTGTGTACTTGTTCCATCTTCAGCACACAGTAGGCCACACGATTTCTTCATCTGGGCCTTCAACTGTTGAGCTCAAGCAAAGATACGTGATAGCCAGTTTTGAGCTAAAGACTTAGAATCCACTGAACCCCCGAGAATTACCACAATGAAAAAAACCCACATTCTTTACTTCTAGTCTAAATTTATTTAAGCTGAGTTTCCAGCTGCCTAAGCTGTTTATGCTTTCTCCTGCTGATTTAAACTGCCTTCTTTGAGAGATACTTCCTTCATCTCATATACGCACCACAGATGCTCAGCGTAAAGAAGATCTAGACCAGTAATTCAAAAGGACAATAATTATACCACTGTTGCGTCAAGAGGAAGTCAATATGGGTTAGGTTATCTTGACATTGCTATAATAAAATTATCACTATTGCCTCTTTTTGCTACTGCAGTGTCAAGAGGAACCAAGCAATACTGGAGGAGTAGGGTGAGAACTGGTGTCTTAGCACATGGCAAAACACAGTCACCCGACACCCAGTTTAAAGACACTAAACAAGGCAGGTGGGGCAGCTAATATTATCCTCATTTTACAGAGAGAGAACTGAAGGACACAAAGATGTGGTGAAAGCCTCACAGGCAGTCTAAGAGTCTCAGGACTTCCCAAGCCTCTTAAATCTTATCCTGCTGTTCTTCTCAAGTTACTCTTTGATTTACTTTCTCAAAACTAGCATTCTAAAATGTTAGTAAAATAATATTTGCAATTCATTCTCGGTCTTCACTCTGATTGGAGTAGATTGCTATGAAAATATGTTGAAAAGTTCAGCTTGCTTTGAAGAGGATGACTCTTCTACATAATGTAGTTCTTAGCTATTATTAAGGTATCACCTAGAGATTGTGGAAGCTCTGCAGCTATCCAGGAAAATAGACCTAATTTGTAGGATGCCTTGGGTTGGAAGGGACCTCTCGAGGTCATCTAGTCCAGCCCCCCTGTTGAGAGCAGGGACATCCTCAGCTAGAGGATGCTCAGAGCCTCATCAAGCCTGACCTTGAATGTCTCCAGGGATGGGGCCTCCACCGCCTCTCTGGGCAACCTGTTCCAGTGCTCCACCACCCTCATGGTAAACAACTTCTCCTAATGTCCAATCTGAATGTACCTTTATCTTGTCTAAAACCATTGCCCCTTGTCCTATCACTACATGCTCTTGTAAACAGCCCCTCCCCAGCTTTCTTGTAGGGCCCCTTCAGGTACTGGAAGGCTGCTATAAGGTCTCCCCAGAGCCTTCTCTTCTCCAGGCTGAACAATACCAAATCCCTCAGCCTGTCTTCATGGGAGAGGTGTTTCAGCCCTCTGATCGTGGACATCCTCTGGACATCTTTCCAAACACCATACTTACAAAAGAAAACTTACTAATTTGGCTTTACAAATCACTCCTCTGTGCCACTTCTCACACCTTAACTAGAAGTATCCTGAACTTTCCATTTGCAAAATGGCATTCAAAGGTGAGCTAACTAATCCTGACTTGGCTCCCTGATGCAAAGAAGTCATTATAGTCCCTTTGTTGATGAAGAAGTCTGAGACAAGAGCTAGGAACCTCAGTGTCTAGCATGACAGAGCAGTTAGGGGTTAGGTGGCATGATTCCTAGTGCTACATGCAAAGAGGTTTACAGCATGAAGTTTCCTTTATAGAGACTTTCTGAATGACACCAACAGAATTAGGCCCATCTTTACAGAAAAAGCTATACATTTTTCTTTCAGACAACATAGAATTGAAAAAACCTACCATCAGCCAAAATGGAATAGGATGTGCATAATACATCTTGCTGTAAGAAGGTGTGTACTATATTTAACTTAAAATATCTCCTAGGTCTCCTAAAGCCATAGTATATTTGTAAAAAATAAACTTCTAACCTGGCTTATACATTAATAAACAAAAAGTCTTTAGGCTATGCTGATATTAAACTACAACTGTGCCATCAGTGAATGAAAATCAATTGAAATCAATTTAGCTAGGAGAAAAAGTCCCCTTCCCCTGCTGCAGCTCATCTGGTGTGCTAACAGCTCCCAGTGATGAAACAGGTGCTTGTAAATTAATTAGCCTACTGAAACACACCTTAAAATGAATTTCCCAGAACACCCTGGCAGTGAGCCATCCTGGTCCCACGAGCTGATCAGTGCTCTGTAAATATTGAGATTTGATAAAGTAAACGCTACTCTGGCAGCAGATGGTTTGGAATGCTCTGTTGACATTGCCTGCGATTACTTGGATATGAAGACTTTGCTTCTCATAGACCTCCTTTGGGAGCCACTGGAGGACTTGATCCCCTCTCCAGCTATTTGCCTTCTAATTGAAAATCCTTATTCCCAGATGGAGCATAATGCTGCTGCTTCAGGCGTCTAGCTCTGCACTGCTTGACTGTTGATACATGGGTAATTGCTTTCAGTAATGCAGGTTAAATGTGACATTTAGTGCTTAATAAAAATTACCAAGGCCAAAGCCGTTTATCATTCTTACACTTGGGCTGTCAGTTCTAAAGGAATTTTCAATTCATTTGAATTCTTGCTGAAGAGGCGAGCAGCTCCTCCCTGGGAGAGGCTGGAACCAAACTTGGGCATTTTTCTGCTTTTATTTCTAAGATTTGTTTGCTCACAAAACCCCTTTAAAATTAACCTATCAAACATGGCAACTATCTGCCTTTGTACCTAGAATGTTGGTGAATAATATATAATCAGCAGCCTCTGGGTACACAAAGCACAGAAACCAGATGCACTACACTGCACCTTCTGTGGGTGGCTGGAAGTTACTCCTCTTGCAGTATCATAAAGAAATGAACCTGAAAGGAAATGGACTCTGCTGAATTGAGTCATTTCAGTCTCAAAGTGTTTAAAAAATAAGGAGGACTAATGCTTTGCTTCCATGTCATGGTAGGCAGGGCAGCTTCGCTTCGCTGAGAGCATTTAGGATAGTGCTTTGTTTTGTTTTGTTTGCCTTCTTAAGAAAAGATGAGCATTCCTACTGGGGTAAACAGACGAATATGCTCCTTAGGCAGTGGTGATTTGATAAGAGAGTGATGCTGCAGTCTGCAAAGTTTAGAAATAACAGGTTAAAAATGAGAGTAGGCTGAAATCTGCTGAATGGTGACAGTGCAGTCACATCCCAGCTTCCCAGTCTCACCGTCAGAGGTTTACAGACATGATCGTCGGGGAGGGTTTACAAATCTCTGAGTTTTGCCATCATAACATGGGTAGGCAGACCAACATTTAGATCATTCCTTCTCCAAAAAGCTTATTCTGTAATTTAGACACAGAGTCTTGCCGATTCTAACTCCTGACATATTTTTCCAGAGAGCTGAAATAAGTAGCTAGCTAGCTGACCAAACCCCTTCTCCATCAGTTTTGGAGGGAATTTTAAGACAACTCTTGCTAGATTTTGTAACAATCTAAAGGGAAACAGAGGCATTGACCTTTGTGCATCAGCCAGTTTGAGAGGACAGGGACATAGAAAAGCTTAAAAGGAGGTCATCAGCCAGAGCGGCATGCTCAGCTATGTCCTTCAGCTACCATGAACCTTCATTATAACTTTCTGTACATCCCTTTTGTCCCTCATGTCCTCAACAGTCTCCAGAGAAGCTCTCACCACCCACCACACAGTAGTTCAAGTGATCACAGTCTCCCTCCAATATTACAATGTCTGTTCTCAGAGAACTTGACCTCAGTGCACGGCACAACCAAATGTGATCTAGGTTGGAACGAGCAGACACACGTATTATGACTCGCAACAGGGCAGTCAAGGAGAACCCTTTTTTCAATATTTGGAAATTTTGCTGAAGAAAGAATGTTTTTTAACAACAGCAAAACCAAAACCCAGAAAATGAATCCATGTTGTAGTGGTATATGCCACTTTACCTCTGTACTTCATGTAATTTGGAAGATGCCTTCAAAGGCAGGATCTCTCTATCTGCTGTAATATCACTTTAACAACTAAAGCAAATTTTGGCATACTGGGGAGTTGTACAGCTGAAAGCCAACAGAGTTAAGAAAATTCAAATAGTAATTCAGGAAAATGAAAAACAAACAAAAAAATTCTCCAGATGGTGTCACTGATGGTATTAATTTCAAAGCTGTAACCTGTCCCCGAGCATGCAGTTTTCAGAAGTTTCAGCTTCTCCTTTTGGAACAAAGTTTTATTTTCCTCCTTTCTCAATTCATTTTGCAAAGCTCGGGCTTTCTTCTCTATATCTCCACTATAATCAACAACCAAATTTTCTCAGTTTCCAGAATTCACTGCCCCTCACATTTTGTTCTTCATGTTAGATTGTTCGCTTCATCACAGAAAAGATAAGAACTTTGAGCTCAACTTTGCCTTAGAACAAGCCTCCTGAAACATTCTCTCCTTTTGAGAATCCTGACATGGGTACCTATCAGACAGCGCATGCAAGGAGCCTGGCAAGTCAGAGCATCTCAGAGCAGACTCATTTCAGCTACATATGGCACTTAAAGAAGTAACTTCTCCTGGTGTAGACGTCTGAGGAGATGTGACTAACCCCTCCTTCACCCACCTTTTTTTCCAGGAGTAACCAGAAGGGTGCCCATTGAATTTTAAGGTCCATAATCTGGTGATAACCCCCTTCATTTGTAGTAAGCTTCTAGTGTAGGTTTCTCTGTAGAGATTCTGAACAGCTAAAACATGTATGGTGCCTCCGATCTACCTTCCTCTGGTCTCCGTTTGGCATCCTCACATGAGTATACCTAGAGTTGCCCACTATAAACCAACACAGAAGAATACTGGCTATGGAAATATTCAGGACAAACACAGAAACATGTATTTCCCCCTCTTAAAAAAAAAAAAAAAAAAATACAAAGAAGCTCTGCCATGTTACCTGTACAGAGGTCCAGAACAGATCCTAAATTTCCAGAGGGACCATATGGATCTCTCAGCACTCCTACAGCTATCTACTACACTTCCTAAATTTGAAGGATTGAATTTATCAGAAGATTATTTGGCGTAGATACTTTGCTCTTTTTCCTCTGTGCTGGAATACCATATATTAGGAACTCCTCTGGGGAAAGTAACTTAAGAAAAAATATAGTGGATGCTAAGTAACTTAATGGATAATAAAATGCCTTGCGCTTCTGGGACTGCTATTTAAAGACCAACCTGATGTTTTATGTAAAATAAGTATTGCAGTCTTGGAACCTTACCCCACATTTCTGAAGGACTGACTATAGGTAAAGCACATTTTCCCCAATAAGAGCACACATTTCTAGGAGTCATTAACAAGCTCCCACAGGACAAGTGGCCTTTCTTGCTGTCAGCCCCTTCTCCCCACAAGTGGGAGTTACTAAGTAAAGAATAATAAAATGAAAATCTGTAATGAAGCATTGATACAAGCTGGGGTGTGAAGGGATTTAGAGCAGCCCTGTTGAGATGACTTCAGGGTACCGGTGAACTAAAAGCTGGACATAAACTGTCAATGTGCACTCGTAGCTGAGAATGCCAACTGTATCCTGGGCTGCATCAAAAGCAGCGTGGCCAGCAGGTCAAGGGAGGTGGTTCTGCCCCTCTGCGCCACTCTTGTGAGACCCCACCTGGATTACTTCATCCAGCTCTGGAGTCCTGAGCACAAGTAAGACATGGAGGGCCACAAAAATGATCAGAGGGCTGGAACACCTCTCCTATGATGAAAGGCAGAGACAGTTGGGCTTGTTCAGCAGTGATAACAGAAGGCTCTGGGGAGACCTAGTTGTGGCCTTTCAATATTTAAACGGGGTCTATAAGAAAGACAAACATTTTTGCAGGGCCTGTTGTGACAGCACAAGGGGTAATGGTTTTAAACTGAAAGAGGGTAGATTTAGACTGGATACAGGAAGATATTTTTTACAATGAGAGTGGTGAAACACTGACACAGGTGGTTTGGAGAGGTGGCAGATTCCCCATCTCTGGAAGCATTAAAGGTCAGGTGGGATAGGGCTCTGGGCAACCTCATCTGGTGGAATATATCTCTGCTCCTTGCAGAGACCTTTTTTTCAGAATAACCTGCTTCTTTGGGATCTTTAGAGAAAAAGTCTCATGGTGGCTGAGCAGGGGAGAAGAAAGTTAGAAGTGGTTACTACTTTGTCCTATCAGAATAGTGCTAGAAGATTTAAGTAGATGGTCATGGGCCACCAGGAACCCCAGTGAGCTTACTGAAAGCTGAAAAGAAACAGTTACTTGAAACACATAAAAGTCAGAAAAACTGCAGAAGAGTTGCTCATTATATTTTGTGGTCATCCCTGGCTTGGTTGCAGGAAGAACTCTTTGAGTAAAACTGGCTCTCCTGACATGCAAGAGAACATTGTTACTGCATAGTATTCCTACCACTATAAAGAAAATACTACCTTGCCTCATTTCTCCATGTGCTCAGTGATCACAGCCACACTAAGTTAAATAGAATAAATTTAGGAAACGTTCAGAGAACGGCAAAGCATTCTGACAATGAGAAATCCCAGTTTGGGGTCTCAAAGGGGTTGGTGGAAGAGCCAGCTGTAGGGTTGACAAGGTAGTCAAGTGCAGTAGGGCCACCTTCATTACAGCACTCAGCAGAGATCTGGAGCTGCTAATATTATTCAGAGAAGACACATTTGCAATCCCAAGGAAGTTCATTACAAAAGAGTCTTGACTGGGGCAAGGCAGTCAATGATATTTCAATAGAAGTCATGTATCTCTCCCTCATGTGAACATCCTTTCCTGAGATTTGAACTTTGCTTTGAATTCAAGCTCAGTTTAGATGGGCTAGCAAGGTTTGAGGTGACAGTTTCCTCAGCTCTAATTGATTAAAAGTCTAAATGGCCTATTTTGGTCCAACGTTTTGTTCCCTTTCTAGCTATGGTATGAATAATGACACTCCCTCGTATTAACACTGACTGGCCTTTCACAGTTGTATGTGTGTGAGCACCGCCGTGAGAAGTCCTTACAGCTTTATTGTCTGCTTTCTACGTTTCTACCTGCCTCAAATCCTCTGAAAATCCACGGATTTCTCTGCTGTAGGCTTAGCTTTCCTCAAATGTTACCCAAAAATCCTCTGCTGTTACTTTATCCTCCATCATAAGACTCTCACTTCTCAACTTTTTTTCCACCTGCTTTTAACTTGAATATCTTTAAGCAACTTTGATGTCCCTACAGTCTGGAAGTGATTTCTGGCCTATAGGTCTCATTCCACTTTGAGAAAATTATTTTCAGGGCCCAGTTCTTTGGGATTTCCAGATGCTGATCTTCTGATTTCTTGAGAATTTAGGAGGTTTTCAGTTCCTCAGCAGGATTTATTATTTGGTAGGTGAAGAAATCAGCCCCTTAAATCACCATTTCTTTTGACTCTGTGCCTGTCTCCTGACTAATTCCATATTTGATCCCACCGCTTAAGACTCTTAACCATTTAGACCACTTACGACACTTAGCAGATGACACGAAATTGGGTGGGATTATGGTTCTGCTTGAGGGTAGGAAGACTTTGCAGAGGGATCTGGACAGGTTGGATCAATGGGCCAAGTCCAACTGCATGAGGTTTAACAAGGCCAAGTGTCAGGTCCTGCGCTTCAGTCACAACCACCCCAGGCAACACTGCAGGCTTGAGGGAGAGTGGCTGGAAAGCTGCCTGGTGGAAAAGGACCCGAGGGTGTTGGTTGACATGTGGCTGAACATGAGCCAGCAGTGTGCCCAGGTGGTTGACCTTCTTGAGAAGGCCAACAGCATGCTGGCTTGTATCAGAAATAGCGTGTCCAGCAGGAGGAGGGAAGTGATTGTGCCCCTGTACCTGGCACTGGTGAGGCCACACCTTGAGTATTATGTCCAGTTCTGGGCCCCTCACCACAAGAAAGACATTTTGTTGCTGGACCGAGTTCAGAGAAGGGCAACCAAGCTGATGATGGGTCTGGAGAACAAGGCCTGTTCATGGGAGGCTGGGGGAACTAGGATTTAGTTTGGAGAGGAGGAGGCTGAGCGGAGACCGTATCGCTCTCTACAACTCCCTGTAAGGAGGTTGTAGTGAGGTGGGTGTGGCCTCTTCTCTCAAGTAAGTAACAACAAGACTAGCAGAAATGTCCTGAAGTTGCACCAGGGGAGGTTTAGAATAGATATTAGGAAGAATTTCTTTACTGAAAGGGTAGTCAGGTACTGGAACAGGCTGCCCAGGGAGGTGGTGGAGTCACCATCCCTGCAGATGTTCAAGAAATGTGTGGATGAGGCACTTCAGGATATGCTCTAGTGAGATGGTGGTTGGTTTTTGTTTGGTTGGTTTTGTGGGGTTTTTTGTTTGTTTGGTTGGTTTTGTTTGGTTTGTTTTTTGTTGGTTGGTTTGGGGTCTTTTTGTTTGTTTCCTGTTTCGTTGTCATTGTTGACAGTTGGATGTACCAATCTTACAGGTCTTTTCCAACCAGGACAATTCTGTGACTCCAGGACCCAGCCCCTGGCAGCATTATCAGCCTCATCTACCAAGTAGCAGTCCCAGCTTTAACTGTATGAGTGAAAAAAATATTTTTCATTTGTTAATAATGACTTAAATATTTTTAAAAGGAACACAAGTAAGTGATTCTGGAACTAGGAGAAACTTCACTGCGACCTTTGATATCAAAACACTTGTTTAAAAGTGTTCCATTCAATGTGGCCTGGACAAGTGTATTTTCAGAATTATCTACCAGTGTTACATTATCAGAGAAGACACTTTTATGTCTATACATTGAGCTGGTAAGACTATCTCTGATCACTAGTTTTGATTCTTTTTCATGGAAAGCAAAAGAAAATACAACCTTACCACAGTCTGGCTGCCATTAACACAGGGCCACTGCTGACAACATCCTACTCCAGAATTAATTTAAAACTAATTTGCAAAGATGCAGATTTTATGTGTTAAAAGACAAGACATACTGAGTTTCCTTCTGCATCAGGAAAAAAAATACCGTTCTTCATAACCGAAGTTTATTTAGCTGATTTTTTTTTCAGCATTCTATCTGGCAGTCGATTATTACACATATAATAGCACAGCATATAGTTACCCAACACCATCTGTGAAACTCTTTCTACAGCTATTTTATTGTGAAATAAAACAATTGTGTTTGAGGGCTTCTTCCTTAATTTATGCTAGTCACAATTTAAAAAGTTCTTAAACCTGTTTTGAAATAACTACTTCAAATATAAAAAATAAAATCAGTTTTTCTACTGTCTCTTAAAGCAGGAGTTTGATCTATTATCATAATTAGTTACTGACTTGTTTTCATGGCATCTAAACAGGCTTTATTCGAGTTCTTAAGGGCTGTAAAAAGTCATGAAAATCTGAATACTCTCTAAAATCCAAATGCTGTTATATAAGAAGGATCACAATCATTACAAAAGACTTAATTATCGTTAGACTATATTAACACTATACACATAAAATTATTCATCCCTGTGATAAAATAAGATATTAGTCAAAAAAACCACACTATCCAGGTAGGTTAATTGTATAGTCAGTAGAATGAAACCAAGAAAAGAGCATATTTTTTTCAAATCTGGAAAAGACTGTCAACATCCAGTGCCAAACAATAGCCGAAAAGGAAAAAATAATTGGGGCTTGGAAGAAAAAAATTATAACATTGTTCTTATTATGGTTTTTTTAATGAAATAATTCCTACCCATACTACCTTTAAAAATATGGCTATATCTAAAGTGTTGCACAGAACTATTAAAACTAAAAAGACATCTATTCCTTTAAATGACTTGCACAAATTCAGAATTCTCACTTAAATTATGATCCACTATCCATAGCCAAAGATATAACTGCAGCTGAAATCCAGTGTAGGCTGAAGCTTCTCATATTGCAGTAAGCCAAACCTGGGCAGGCTGTAACAGGCACAGGATGCATTGGATTTATGCACTGATCTCCAGCATCCATTAATAATTTACTAACAGATCAGCTTAAAAAATATTTTGGGAGTGGATGCTTACCCTTATTCTACAAAAAAACCCAACTCCTTCTGGAAAGATGAGAGAACATGATAGCAAAAAATTAAGTGCTTCTTCAGAACTGAAGCAGCCTGGCAGGTCCACTGAGTTTTATACCAAAATAAAGGGCACAGGGAGCCTATCTATAATGTAATACATGTGCAAAGACAACTTCTTCCTGCCTCTGGAAAGACTTCAAAAACTCAGAATGATAATTTCAATGGAAAACCAACTAACACTGTGAAACTAAATAAAATTATGCACCCTTGTGATAAAATAAGAAGTTATTAATCAAAACCAGACACTATCCAAGTAGGTTAATTGTACGGTCACTAGAATGAACCCAAGAAAAGAGTATTTTACCTAATCTGTAAAGGACTGTCAACATCAAGTGCTAAACAATAGCTAAAAAGGAAAAAAAGTACTCGACTAGATTTTCACCTAGAGTTTAGACAGACCAAACTCAACAGGGCAAGCACTGTGCCTGTGCTTGCAGTACGTTAACCGCTTCCCTCCCAAGTGAGAACCTCAACACAGCAAACTGCTCAGGTTCAAATCTGTCTTCTAGTACGGTGACATTTATTTTAATGTACCGATTTAAAATCAGAAAGGGCTAACTTCAGAGAACCGAGCAGCAAAATGACAAAAGAAAGCATGTAAAGCAGAAGACAGTCAAGTTTTAAGTCAGCACGATGGGTACGCATTGTGGTTAACCCCAGCCAGGCAGCTGAGTACCACACAGCCGCTCACTCACTCTCCCTGCCTGGGATGGGAGAGAGAATCAGAAGAGTAAAAGCAAGAAAACACAGGGGGTGGAGATATGTAAAGCAAAAGCCACATGCACAACCAAAGCAAAGCAAGGAGTTCACTCACTACTACTACCACCCATCAGCAGACAGGTATTCAGCCATCTCCAGCAGAGCAGGGTTCCGCCACACGTAATGGCTACTTGGGAAGACAAAACGCCCTAACTCCAAATGTCCCCCTCTTCTTTCTTCTTCCCCCAGCTTTATATGCTGAGCATGATGTCATATGGTATGGAATACCCCCTTTGGTCAGTTGGGGTCAGCTGCCCCAGCTGTGTCCCCTCCCATATTCTTGTGCACCCCCAGACTACTCTCTGGTGGGGTGGGGTGAGAGGCAGAAAAGGCCCTGACTCTGTGTCAGCTCTGCTCAGCAACAGCTAAAACATCCCTGTGTTATCAACTCTGTTTCCAGCACAAACCCAAAACATAGCTCATACCAGCTACTATAAAGAAAATTAACCTCTCCCAGCCAAAAAAAGCACAGTGTGGTTATGTAAGACAAAGTCATTGAGCCAGACCTCAAAGGAGGTTAAGAACATAGAGAATATAGAACAAAAAGATCTGGAAGCTCTTCAGCACATCTAAGCAAAATCATTCCTAAACTGGCACAGGCAGAGGCTTACCACCAGCTGTGGCAAGAGAAAAAAAGTACAGAAAGACTAAGAAAACAAAAGTATTTGGAGGAATTAGAAGTGAATCTGAAGTGGATATTTGCCCTCTTGAAAAGATGAAATAACAATACATTCTAAGAACCACCCAGAGATAAAAATGTTTGACCATATATCCTGGAAGACCAACACATCTTCCCATCTATTCCATCCTGACCTCTGAAGATAAGTTCAAATACATCATTTGAGTTTTAGTAATAGCTGTCTGGTCCAACACTACTGAATTCTTGGTTCATCTAATGGTTTGATTTTCTTATTCAGCCTTTGCCATTATTAAAATAGATTTTAAAGAAGTTGAGTAAAGTGTGGCGTTCTGACTCACTGTACAGATAGGGAAATACCAGTGGCCACTTTGCTCATCTTCTCACTTCAGCAGATACATGCTGGGCAGGGCAAGGAGTAGTAGGATAAGTAGCTCAGGGCAGACTAGAAATATCAAAAGTATGCAAAAAAGTTTCATTTTGACATTCATCGAGGCCTGTGAAAGCATCCACCTTTTTTTTGAGTACTGCCTGTGTGGAGAGTCTTATGGCACACTTAAATTCACTGAGAAGAGTCTAATAGCCAGCCTAACCATGAAATTTCTGTACATGTTGTTAACCAATGTCAAATTTACACCAATGTATACATGTTAAGACCTCATGTCTCTGAGTCTGATGATTAGACGCTAACAAATGTACTGTAGCACTAAAAATTGCTAGAACAATGCTAAGAACATCACTGGTGTTCCAGACTTGACCAGACTAGAAGTGATTGTGAACTACCCGAGGTCTTCCCTGAGTCAAAGCAGGCCCTTGGGGTGAGCTGCATTTAGTGCGAGTTAATGCAACAGTTGACTATGATTAAATCTTCATGTTTTGAAATAAAGAAGACATCCAGAAAGGAACCATACGTTTCCTAGTGTGAACTTGTCCTGAGGAACCCCTGAGACAATAAATGCCCAGGGTTAATGATTACATGAGTGGCAGGGAAGGAACACCTAAAAATGAAGCAGGTGAGAGCTGTGCTGCCTACTCATTCCAACCTCTAGAAATATGGAGACTTACAGTCTTCTCAGCTCATCTCTGAAAAGTCTCACCCCTCAAGTTCCTGAGTTTGAGAGGTAGCTGGTCTTCTAAAAGTAATACTTTTGCATGTATATCAGCCTGATTTTCCTTTTTAGGTGTTTTTTTTTTTTAAACTTAATAGAATTGCCTGTCCTCATTCTGCTTGCTTCTGTTTACTCACTGCCCCTCTTCCTCACATGGCTTCCTTTTTCCTAATTTTCTTGATAATCTCTAATTTTGTCTGCCACACATTCTACCTATCATCTCCAGCAGGCAGTCTTTTTGCTGCAGGCTTTGGTGGAAAACAAGCAAAAGCCCTTCTCCAGCCTTTACTCCCCAAATGTTGCCACGGTGGTGGTGCTGCCGCCTTAAGTGTCAGCTCAGGGCAGGTCCTGCGGTCCCCACTCACCTCCAGGCATGTCTGAGCCTGGGTCTCTTCAGGATCCCTCTGTACACCTTGCAGAGAGGCTGCTGCTCCAACCTGCATCGGACCAGAGGATTTTTTTCTAATTGAGGAAAGCCCAGCAATCTTGGATTTTTCTCCATGTTTTTCTGAGGTTCAAAGACACAGAAATGCTGCCCATGTGGAAACATCTGGAACCTTCAGCTATCCAAGATACAGCTTGCTTTTTTAAAATAATCATTTTCAAAACTGATTAACCATAGTTTTCTATCACACCTCATTTGTCTGATCTAAAAGTGCTATTTTGCTGGAAGCAATACACAGCTGTCTCTTCCAGGTAACAGATTAAATTATTAGGAAACAAAAGAATAATGTGTGTGTTTGTTTCTCTGCAACAAGCTGTATGAGTTTCACAGAGATATTTTACATGGTTTTATATTGCCATGCATATGATAATGTTTTAAATGAGTCCAGAGTAACTCATAATAATGTTTTCAGTGTTCTTCTGTAACATAAAAGTAAAATATGGATTTTATTACATACCTCCGTTTCTCAGGGATGAATAACTTTCTGAACACTTCAGTGTTTTGATCTGGGAGAAAGAGAGGGGGTTTATTCCTTTATATCCTGTGTTCAGACCAAGGAGGATTATTGCAAAGTTTGAGTACTTCTCTTCCAACAGCGTCTGAGTAATCGCAGCTGAGAGACTGAGGACTCTGGGTCTGTGCTGGCACTCAAGCTACAGAGTCTGTATACATAAAGTGTTGTGGAGAATTTGCTTTCCAACCAGTTAAAAAGTACCCTTTTCATCTTTTGGATACAAAGGCTAAAATACAGCATGTCTTTACAATTTCAGATTTTCAAAGTATTCAGTCTGCTCTGAAGATGAGTGGTTTAAGAATATCTGGATACAGTAGTTTAGAAATTATACCCTTCTCAAAATTACATTTTTCATGATCTTTTGCTGGTTTTAGAATGACTTACCAAGTAACAGAATTATGCATGTGTTCATTTACACTACACCTCAGTGGAGTTTTGAGGATTATTCCTATGGCATTCTGGCATCATGTGGATGATATTTAATTATTTGGAAACATTGGGTGGAAACAATCAGAACCATGTAGTTGGGTCTGATTCTAATTTATCACACTCAGATAAGCATAGGCTTTTGCTCGTAATGTCATTCTGTTTTCTCCAAAATTACTGTATTGAAGGGTCCTCAGCAGACTTTTCTTCTGTTATTTTAAAATGGAGTTGATTTACAAGTGCAAATTTCTCTGTATTGCTCCCTCCAAATATTCCCTCTGCATTCTGCAGGATTGAAACTTAAGTGAAAATCTTGCTTAATCCCTATGTGAAATGACTGTTTTCTCTAGCAAAATTGCTAAGGAGGATGCTGACTAATGAAACATGAATTTCTTTTTCCTTTCTACTCAAAAAAAGCCCCAACATCTTATTACCAAGGAAAAAGACTTTTAGGGCTGAGAATATACACAAACAATCTAGTTGCATTATGTGTATCATCCTGAGTGCCATCAAGCTGCACATACAAGAAAACCAGGGGATCAGGCCCAGCCAACATGGGCTTAGGAAAGGAAGGTCCTGCCTGACCAATCTTATTTCCTTCTATGACTGAGTGACCCATCTGGTAGACGAGGGGAAG
>JANIJG010003711.1:0-17322 GCA_024611175.1 Megaceryle torquata
CGAGGAGATGCTGGGCAGGTGGGCACAGAAGGCACCCCCCCATCCCCAGTGTTACCTCCTCCTCTCCCTCCCTCCCTCCCTCCCTCCTCTGGCATTTCTAAATCCACTCTTGGGTGATAGGGCAGGAAAAACAAAACTCCACAGAAAGTTGTGAAAGGTCTGCAGGAGAATATTATGCATTACTCATTACTGCAGGCTGTTTGAGTAGTTTCTGTTCCTGCACTCCACCATTGCTTTCATTCCCAGTAAATCCAATGAGACCTTTTCTGGGAGCAGGTTGTCAAACCTACTTTCTGTAGGAAATCTTCCCTTCAGACAGTGGTGAACCTTTTACAAAATGCACAACACCATCACGTTTCACCTCCTTCAAATGAGTGCTCATGGAGGACAAGGGTGACCTCCTCTCCTGTAGACAGGCTTTGCTGGGTGGGCTGGTATCCAGCTGGCTGGTTTACACTTTTCTGTAGCTTCCAGCATCAAAGAATTTATATGTTCCACTGTGCTACTTTTGACTCATCTCCTGATGCCAACTTCAACTGTGCAAATTTTACCATGACATAAATACAAGATTATTTTAAATGCATTTTATTTTAATTTCTCTCTCTTTTTTTTTTTTTTTTTTACTCCAGGTCTTCGAGATTTCAGGTTCACCTTCTTAACATCTTTGCTGTAAAAAAAGAAGGCTGGAAGCTGACTTGAAAAAAACCCAACATAATCTGCAATTCATATGCAATCACATGGCTCACAGAGTCAGAAATTTAGAAATGCCTCCGAGTACTACGATATTCAAAACAAACAAAAAAGAGGTTTAGTAAAAATACTTTAAAAGGTCCAACTACTATGCACTGTTGTTATCTGAGAAGTTCTGTCATCAAGATGATATTTCAGCAGCTTTAGACAGATGAGATTTCTAAAGGGGATTTCTAATTTGTATTTGTTTTTAATTTGGGGTTTGGATCACAGCAGCAGCAACAATTTGTTTTGCTATGTATTTATGGCTGCACATGTTTAAAATGGTAAATCTGCACTGACCTATTAGACCACAAAAGTGAAACCAGCTTCTGTATTCTCATTCCTTAGCTGGAAAAATAAACTCACAGCATGCATGTATAAAATAAATTATATTTTTACAGCTTTTGGGTTTGGGACTTAAAGGCTGTGTGAGGATTTAGGTTTATCACAGCCCTGGCTTTAAAAACAAGGAACTGGTTCTTCACCAGAAAGTGAATCTTTCAAGACAAAATGCATTTTTATAGCTGCTGCCTTCCATTAAAATTATATTATTTTATCCAAAATGAAAATAAAATTAATAAGGAGCTTAATAAAATATTCAAGGTTCTTTGGGAAAGGAATAAACCAAAATACAGAAAGATGCTGCTTTGGTTCAAGACCAATAAAGATATCCAAGTTTAAAAGACAGTACAGAGTTAGCACCAGATCATCCTGCACTGAGCACCCTGCTTCTTACCTACCTGTTTTTATTGGCTTTGGTTTTCACGACAAATAGCAATGTTTTCCTTCAGCCTCTAAGCCTTAAAAGCAAGCATGGGTAGAGTTGTATTTGACTTAACACAAAACCGCGGACAGGACCTGTTACGTGGCTCTGAAGGAGGCTTATGAGGGCAGAGCAGAGAGCCTGGGCTGGGTCTTTCTGGCAGCTGGATTCATTATTTGATGACAAATACATCTTTTCTGGCTAATTTCTAAGCCCTGGACAAACATGTGGAATATTTTATTCATTCAAGTGTCTTTATGTCCCAGGATTGAGGAGACTGAAGTCAGAAGATGTCCCTTGGTGGCAGCAGGTGAAAGCATGGGTTGACAATAACAGCCCAGCATCCAGGTCCAACCTAAACATTTTGGGGGTAGAGAGCAGCAGTTATTAGGAACACAGCCCAGTTTTACATCGTGGATTCCCCAGAGAGGCAGGACAAGCCCCCCAGCACCAGGGGGGCTTGTGGGGTGGGCAAAGGCTCAGGCCAGCCAGCGAGTCGAACAACACCAGCTGCAAAACTTCACATTTCCATGAGATATCCTTCTGAAACATATTTTAGGAATGTCCTAAATAATGCTGGTGAGACTGGAAGGTGCAGACAAATCGGGGGAAGAAAAAGGAGCTTTATTGCAAGCGGGTGATGAAAGTAGCACTGACCACAACAAGGGAGCACGTTTCATTACAACAGCTGCAGCAGAACCTCCCCGAAAATTACAGGGAATGCTAAAGCAGCACTGGAAAGGATTCAAACAGCAATTTGCTCTCGGCATGACCATCACGGAGAGCCGGCAACAAGGAAAGAGAGCAAGAGGGAAGCAATGTTTTTGTCCTTCTTCCTGCAGATGCCAAACCTCATGGAGACAGGGAAGGAAATAATCAGAGACTGGAGATGAACTTCTTTGAAACATGCATGAAACTAAAGCAGATGGGTGATTTTTTTTCTGGCAGGAATAGTGTCCTGTTTTTCACCTAGTTTTGGTTTAGAGATTGACAACTCTAAGCTATAGAAGATACATGTTTTTTTAAATATCTGCATTCTAGATCTCGGCAGAGCTCAGTGTCTCCTTCGTGCCCATTCCTATCTCCTGTGCCTAAAGAATCAATGATTTTTGCTGCCTTCCCCAATGCTGATGTATCCCTGGGGAATATTAGGCCAGAGCACGCAACAATCTCACTGCTGACTGAGCTTCCTCTGCATTGCCTCTGAATGATTACATCCAATTTCTAACCCCCTTTCCTATTGATTTTCATGGTAAACCAACATAATTTGCCTGATACGTATTTTTAGTTTCCCCCACTGCTGATGAATTGTAACATCCTCTCTTTATGTTAGGTTTTGGGGTTTTTTTTAAAACTTGATAATCTGGGAGGAAAAAGATGACCTTGCAAGGGTGAAAATCTCTCTGCTGGTGTCCAAGAAGAACCCAAGGAGGGGTATGGCTTAGCCCTGCAGGAGCACTCCACACTCGCTGCACAACTGGTAATAATTTTATGATCAGCCTGTGACTGTTCCAAAAAGTAGGAACAAACGAGTTAAATCACAAATCTAGCGCACTTCCTATCCTGCTTATTCCCAAAGAACAGCACGTCAGCAGTGCCAGAAGACACATGGATGATAAGTTACTAATAAATTCATTGTGTTGCTTATTTTTAATGGGCTAATAAAAACAATCCTCTTCTTTTAACAGCGCGCGACTTGCATGAAAAGAAACAGTAGAGTTTGGGAAAATACTTTATACTTGAATTGCAGGAATGGTCTTTGTAACAGTCATCAGTCGCTACAATTTAGCTTTAATCAGGTATTGATTGCATTTACACCAGATGAGAGAGCAGAGTACTATTGCTCTGTACTGGCAGCTGCCGAGCTGCATGGTTAACAGGGAATCACTAGAGGTCACTTTGATTCCACCTAAATGAACAAGTCCTAAAAGGTCTGGGGTTTTGTTCCTGTTTCTTTTTTTTTTCTGTGAGACATTTTTGAAAAGCATATTCTTTTTTGCACATGTGTATGGTACTTGCTTATAGAAACTCCTTGGGATGAGTTTTATTCTGGTGCAAAGACTGAAACTTAAAAGAAGTTTATAAAGCTGTGACTATATTCATCAAGAGAAAATCTGGCCCTGAGTATCTTTTTTAATATGAAACATCTTCCACTGGATTTGATATTCATCATAACAGATGTCATTATTTAACTCCCAATAAATAGTTCTGTCCTGTCAGGATCCCTATAAACAGGAAAAGAATAGCTCTGATGGATAAATCTGCAAGAAGATACTCTAATTTTGATGCTTATTGTTATACCCAAAGATTAAATAATATTTAGGCATGCTTCATTCTCAGCTTAGGTTGATAACCAAAGTGCAGACATTTCCTCGATGACTGAAAAAAAACCCAACCCTAAACCTGAACATGTCATGAAGCAGGTGAAATGTTAAATAGACACTTCAAGGGGAATCCATACTTGACTTCTTTTACATTTGTGAAGAGACAATTTTTCTCCTTGGGAACCTATAGCACGGAATCCACCTTTTCTTTCATTGTGGACATCTGGGCTCGCTTGAGCCCTATCCTGCTGGCTCCTCTCCTTGTGGGGTGGGATCATGAATGCCTGAGCCCCAGGTGAGGAACCTGTGCCACAGCTCAGGCCCTTCCAAAATGACATCACTGCCACCCAGCCACCAGCCCACTCAGTCCCTGATGGGGCAGGGGCTGCACGGAAACAAATCCCTTGCCCTGATGAGCAGCAGCATCCTTCCTATCACTTGGTGCAGTTGGTTTATTCCTGTTTTGGGAAAAGCAAAATCCCCTTGCTACTCCAGGATCTTAACTGGCAAGGTAGAAATCCCTTGATGGTGCTTAGGGCTTTCTTGCTGTGCACACATCAGCTTTTGCAGCAAACCACTGCAGCATCTACCAGGGCCTACCAGCGAGGTCTCGCAAAACTTCACCTTTTCTTCTGCACCCAATATTGTTCAACACCTGCTAGGAAGCCCCAGAGCACCCAATGAACAGGCACAACCGCATCCACTGGTAGGTATCAGATGCATATTTCCCATGGTGGTATCACCAGCTCGGTGCCAAACTGCTCAGCACTGACAAAAGAAAGACAACAAAGCTAATTTGAAAGGAAAATACTTTGGAAGACCTTGTCCAACTCTGCTCAATACAGAGGACACCTGCCCTCATGCTTGGGAACCAAACCTCTCCCAGAGGTAGAAACCAGCCCTGTGTGTCACAGCATTGGTTGCACGGATCAGGACACTTGCTTTCACATTCACACACCTCAATGAGTTACTCTCTATGAGTAACTCAGGAGAAGCGGGAAGGAGAGTTGTAGACTGTTCCGTGTCTGAGATCCGGGACAGCTCCTGGCATCAGGACTGAGTCACCAAGACCGAGCACTGGCATGCAGACCTGGCTATGTCATGCCCACACCCTGCTGCTTCTGACTTTTTCTGTCCTTTCCATGACTTTCCTAAAAACTGGGCTTTGAAGGACAGAAGGTTTCTGAGATCCCCAAAGGTCCCAAGAAAGAATTCAACACTGAGCAGGTGTCAGGGCAAGCCTCCATCCATATCTCGTCTCCTTGGAGAGTGGATGGTAACGGTCTCTTGTTTTCTCCCCTGGGAACACACCACTTCTTCCCTTTGGCAGTGCACAGAGTAAGGGAAATTTCTTTCCAGGGACAGCTCTCCATGCACTCCATGGTGCTCCCTCAGCCTTCTGCAGCTTTTTATTTCCATGACACTGCATGTCCCCCTCCAGATCACATTAAGCAATGTGACGAGCACCTCTCCCATGAGCATCTATCTCTTCTCCCTTCCTTCCCCCAGGGGAAAACTGAGTGGGAATAGTTTTAATTAACTACACTGTACGTGCACGGTGTTTATACCAACGCAGGCAAGGCTGAACAAGTGTTCCTTGCTCTTGGAAAGAGAGGTGCTGAGGTTTGTGGCTGCTCTGAAGTCCTGAGCTCATCCTACAGTGGAGGACCAGCCCTAGAGAAAGCTCTGGCTTTGGACTACACTGGGCTTACCCCAGTGTGGACACAGAGAGGGGGATGAATATGTCAGTGCCCAGAGTTCTGCCACTCTGCAGAGCTATGGGAAGTCTACATGTGCCCCACACCATAAGTACTGGATGAGTGAAGGATGCCCCAAATGTAACCTAGCACCCCATGTGGACCCTCTTCAGAAAACAGAGGGCTGAAGTGACATGTTGGGCAGGACTCAGCTCTAAGCTAGGTCACCTTCATTCAGACACACAACTGCAGGTGTCTGTGTGAGCTCTTGGTGTCTCAGTTCCCTCATTAGTCCTTGTCTACCCAGACCACTGCAGCCTGCCAGTGGGTACTGCTTCAGGGAGAACCAAACTGCCCTCCAGGCCCCACAGACTGCACTAAGAGATATGGACACACAATCAGAAGCCAAAATTGTGTCTTAGCCTTGAACTGACTATGGCCTGGTGGGTCCTTCTTGTGACTTACCTATGCAGTGCAAAGTTTAATATGGAAAAAAAAAAGCTATCCTCCTTTCCAAAGGTATTTGGAATGGACTTAAAAATCCCATAGGAAACATGTTGATTTTATATATAAAGATGCCTAATACTCTCAGTTGTAAGAGATTTTAACATTAAATGTGATTATTTAACCAATATGTAAATAAGAGGGCTTTGAAATAGGCTGCCATGTAAAAGTTATGGATTGTCCTGGGGTTTCATCATGTACACACAGAGAAGAATCTTCAGAGTGACACTCAGGCAGTAGATGATATCTGAATCACTGTGTTTCTCATCATGTGGACTACATGGACCATGGAAAATTATCCTCAGAGATGTATTTCTGTACATCTCTGATGGCAGCGGAGACACAACAAGCTACTTGCTTAAAATCAGAAGAAACCCCATCAAAGGAACAAGGACCAGACACCATTCACTCAAAGCACAGCATCATTCTAGAAACCTTTTTGTCTCTAATAAAAGATTTTTTTTTCCTGCTTTCTCCTTCATCTGGCATTCCTACAGATATTTATAGTCTCACTTCATAACCAGTAGCTAATATTTTCAAAGTAGTGTAGCATGTGGTCACTCACACAGAAGATGTGGCTGACTCTCCTGCACTGTCTAAGAAGTGTTGAGGATCTTTCTGCAAGGGACTGTGGGGAGCAGTTGGCAGAGGGCAGGGAAGATGCCTTGCTGCCCTGAGAAGAAGGTCTTGCTGAGGTCACTGTGCTCTGCAAGGCTGTGTGTGAACTGGCAAAGCTCATTGTCTTCTCCTGAAGATACCTCACACTGGGATCTCATGGATTATTCCTTTTCTTATTGAATTTAGCCTCTTTTTTAAAGGTGCAACTGCATGCCCCTAAATACATGAGTTAAAACTTATTTCACTCTAGATCAAAGACTAGTATTTCATGCCTTCTCCTGCTCTGCTATGTAGTGACAAAGTTCCTGGTGACTTAAGTGGAAGGGAGGCTGCGTCCTGGGAGACAAAACTTAATTGAGTGTAATACCACAGGGCACGTAAAGTAGGACAACACAGCCTGACCTCATTTTGCCCATATATAACCTTACTGACATCAGTGGGAGCTGCACATATGCAGTCAGGAGATGACATTTGCCCACTCTTGGCTGCTCTAGGAAATTCCTGCTTGCCTGATAAATTATATTATTTAATCATGCAATACGAAAGCGAGGGATACACCAACTAAAGCTGAGCAAACACAGATCAGTTCCCTGCCTGTTTGAAGTTGTGGAAAGACTCCTTTTGACGCTGGTGGTTGTTGGATGAAGCCCACAGTACACAGTGATTCATAATCATTTTCCTCAATGAAAGCAACCAGGTTGGTTTGTTGTTATTTGTGGGATCACATGATTCATTATTTGCAAATATTTGAATGGCAGTTGGACTTTCTGATGCCTGTGAACCCCGTAGCTTCCACTGATGTTAGCATAAAATGGTTATTCATACAAATACTGTGCCAGAACAGACTTGTCCGATACTGTACACATATTACCCTCCTGTTTCTAGAAAAACTTTGCAGAGTAGAAAGAGCATCATTTGGCAAAGCCAACAAAGCTTACACTAAACCGGCGACTATTCCAAGAGAATTGTTCATGAGCAATCCCGAGACTAATATTTATTTGCATTCATCACAGTCTAATAATTAAAAACAGTGCTTACTGCTGTAGAAAACAGGATGGGACTGACTTACAGAGAAGAGGTTAGCTGGGTGAGTAATGTTTCAGCTGTCTCTGCTCGGTGAGGGCTGTGGGAGCAGAAGGAGAGCTCAGCTCTGAACATCCCAGATTTTGAAGCTGGGATTTCTTAAAATTAATTTTAACTCTTGGGTTTCTTTCCCCCGAGAAGAAATGCAAAGAAAATACAAAGGGAGATTCTTGGAAGGTGATGGTGCAATATTTAGGGAAAATACTAGCTTATTTAACAACACTGGTTACCCAGATGAGTGGTGGCTCCAGCTTTGGAGACACGTGGCACCAGACAGGAGATAGCCTCCAGCAGCCTGCTCTAAGCTGGCCCTGTATAGACCAGGGTTGGAGCCAGGACTACCAAAGACACCTTTCAGCTTAAACTGCTGGAAAAAAACCCCATATTTTAATGCTCTAAAGGGGCCAAAGCTTGAGCTATACCCTGCTTGTAAAACAAACTTCTTCCACTCAGCAAAACCCTATGGCAGGTCTGTGACATAGTGCTCATGTGTGATGATACCAAAAGGAAGCAGCTGTAATTGAATACAGATTTATCATCAGTTCCCTTGTAGCAAATGCCATCAAAAGACTCAAGACTTGGAACAATACAGCGTTCCCAAGTATATTTTTCCTGTGAGCACATTCCCTTTTCAAGGGACACATCACGGTATTCCAGAGAGCTGGTACAGACAAGCGTTGCTCCAGTGATCGGGTGCGGAAGGGGTCCCCGTGCTGTCCCCAGAGTCGAGCAATCTGGACAGAGCTGCAAAAAGCACATGGTGCTCCCGTGGCATCCCTGTTCCCCTGCCCATGTCCAAGCCCTCCTGCCCTTGGGCAGCAGCCAGATGCGAGTTTGGTGGCCAAGGGACCCTCCACGGTCACGCCACACAGAGCATCCCTTGTCACCTCTCCTCCTCGGTAATATGAACAGACATTTGTTTACACCAAACTGAGCAAATCTAATATTTATTTCACATTTAGGTCACAGGACATCAAAACAAATATTTTTACCCCAAACACATTCCCTGACCTTGTGGTTTTGCTCCTGATTTGCAGCAATATTTGTTCAAAGAGCCAACTTGCTGTCTCTTAAAAATAGAAGGAAAAGAAGTTACATAGGGTCCTGCACTGGGCTTTAAGGTAACAGCACAAATCCCTGTGCACCCAGATCAGCTCTGGATGACGCTTTTGATTTTACTGGAACCAGGACAGGATTATTAAACTCATATTTCCTGGATCTGGTAACTTCTTTTCAGCCCTGAAAACCAAAATTATTTAAATACATAAGTCTAAACACCCCAAATGCAAAGTATTAGAAGTTATATTTAACAATCTTGGCATAACCAGTGCTTGCAGGCCTCATCCGGCTCCCATCAAAATTGGAGACAATCACATCACTTGTAAACATGCACTTTTTAAAGGTGATTTTCTCCCCTTTCAGACTGCATAGGTCAAGGGTTGCATTAACACTGCTCCATTCAAAGCTCTGAAATGTTCTGTATGTGGAAAATTGACTTCTTTTTTTTTTTTTTTTTCCAGTTAAGTTTGCACTACTTTTAAGGCAGAAACTGCTGAAGAGAGAATTTCAAAAGCTTAGGAAATCTAGTGGTCCCTTATGGTTTGCAGTAATGAGTAAAATAAAATGCTCTTTCTGATTTCCTTCCCCCTGTAATTGAAATACATGTCATACTGGAGTTGCAAAACTGCTGCCCAATTAACACCTAACTGGGTTGATTTACATCGCCTGCTCAACCTCAGCGTGATGTGAAATGCTCGGGAGGGCCAATGTAAACATATTTATAGCCTGATAGCATATGCTGAGCTTTTAATATAGGGATAATAATATTATATATGTACACATATATGTGCATATATATATATATAAAGATACAGCTAAGCAAACTTTCCTATGCGAGGGCACAAAGAGCTGCTGGCTATGGCAAGGATACCTGGTGTGAAAGACCTGGTTTACTCCAGTGCTTAACTTGGATTTTAATTGCACTGTTCATGTGATCCTCTTACTGACGCATCCAAGCTTCCCTTTGGAAGCGCTGCCTGAAAGACCAGTCAGATAAACACAAACTAGACCAGTCTCATTATGGTTTCTTCTCATGTTGGCTTGGATGTGAGAGGCTGGGGAGGAGAGGTAGCCACTGATGGGCTGACCATCAGGGCATCTCTGTCTCCCCACAAAACCCTGCCAAATAAGTTGGCTTTGCAGTGCCATGAGGTATTTCGCAGGTAAATGGTAAGACTGTCTGTGTAGCTCTAGGTGGAAGAAGAGGGAGGTTGCCACTATCACATGAAGCAGCACGGGCACAGTTCCTGCTGTTTGAAGAGTTCTGTGCCATATCCCACAGGACTGAGATCTGGGGTCCCCACACCCTGTTTCAATGTCACCAGGGGAAAAACTGCAGAGCTGGGAGTGCGCAGTAGGAATGCTGTCACATAACAGACATTTCAGGAAGTCTCTGTAATTTCTTTAATTATTCAGACAACAGAGCACAAGGATAATAGCTTCAAGTACATTCTTATACATTATCTTAACAGTAATAGATATGTATTTAGTCATAAACTATTCTGTAGCCACCACTATGTATACATTTTATACAAACTATTGCCAAACTCAAACCCTGAAAATGGACGGTGACATCTCCTAGATGTTTTGCACAATGTTATGACAGTACATCCTTCATACGAGAGCTGTAGCTATAGGTTGGGTTGGTCCATCTAAGGAGCATTTCTAACGCATACCATGGAGGCATGATCCAGACGTGAGCTGCTGAAGGAATAGATGTAATAAATACACGGTCAGAGGGAGGCATACAGTCACTCGAAGTACGTGCGATGGAGAACACGGCACAGTATTTCTTTTCTTGACAAAAAGGGTTGATAAGACAGCATCTTAGCTTCCTTCACACCACAAAGCTCTGAGGTCGTCTTGGCCTTTCAGTGAAGATTGAACAAGTTGATATGGTCCCTACAAACACCTGACATGGGTGTAGGCTTTTTCATCTCAGTTACAATTTAGACCAAAGCCCCCAAGCCTGTGGCTTTAAGTTTGATCACTGACAACCCTAACACCTCCACCACTTGACCTCTGGATAAGGTAGACTCCAACACGGTCATTTTTTGAGGCTTTACAAAATGCCAGCCACCATTCAGAGACAGGGGTAAGAGATGCCCAGAAACCATTGTAAGAAGGCCAGACTCTTACAGCAGAGACTCATTTGTTTCACAGTCACATTTTTACATGCCCCAAACCAGCTGCATTTGCAGCCCCCAATGCACTGGCAGACCCCAAAGACACAGAGGTGGCAGATTCCAAGCCCGTGTGGGCAGCAGATCCCCAGCAACCACCAGGCAGTCCACAGTCCCCCATGATGCCCTCCACTGAGTGGGCACTAGGGTGGCTTGGTTCCTATCCTGGTGGTCCACACAGGTGCTGCATCACGCCAGCAGTCACACCGAAGTCTCATCACCCCAGATGTGTCCGAGCTTCCATGGGTGGAAGTGGCCCTGGACTAGAGGCTGCTGGAGAGCCCACATCCATCTGTTAGGGCTTGATACTGGGGTGCTCGTGCCTGGGGCTCATCCACCACCTCCCAGCACTGCTGCAGAAGCTCCCAGGCTTTCAGCATGGAAGAGCATGGTCTATGCTCTCTGGAGGTGGCCCCAGATGGAGACATTCTGGGAGGCCACCTGGAGCTGCTGTCCATCCCAGTGGAGGATGTGACTGTCTCTGGAGTAAAAGGCTGCCCGATGGATGAACATCCTAGACTGGTAAGTAATGGAAACTGAAGAAAAGGTGAGAAGACATTCAAGGAAAGCTCCCTTCCGGCACGGTCCTGTCACAGACGTGCGCACACACGCACACACAGTGTTTTGCAACATTTTGAAAGGGATCCCGGAAACCCTCTGGGGAGGAACATACAGCACAGCAGAACCTCACTCATCAGCACTGGGCGAGGATGAGCCCCTTGGCAGGGCTTGGGGCTGAACCAGGCAGGGGGATGCAACACCAGCCCCACCACTTGGCTTCTACAACACATCTCCAGTATGTCACCCATTGATGGCTCTGGACAGACGCAGATGTGTTGCAGCTAAAGAGCATCTCTCAGAAGAAACAAAGAAAATTTTATCCCTTTTTTTTTTTTTGCAAAGAGTGTTTTGTTATTTTCTTTGTGCTGCCAAGCTCCACATTGTTACTCAAAGAAGGTGGCCAGTGAAATCTCATGGCCATCTCCTTCCAGAATCAGCCACATGAATCCCAATTAATTCACCAGTGTCTTTCCCCCAGAATTCCATCTTCCTGGCACCCAATTTAAAGCCAATTAAAATGCCTGTGCCATCACAAGGGGCAGACAGGCAGCTGCCTTCAGATTAACATGCTTCAAAGGCAAACTTGATTTAACACCCTCAGAAATCAATTTTCAGAGCCATCTGCAGTCTCCGGACTAGACTGGGAGGTGGACACAAAGTCGGGACTGGAGCTGGAAGGGTGGAGCATCGCCTGAGTGCGGATGAGAGCCAGGGCTCTGGTCAAGGGTAACTACGTCTCCTGGTCGCTCGTGCAAATAAGTGAGGTTCTACTGTTAGAACAAGAGATTCCAGGTTAGGCGCGGATGTGATGGGGTCATTTCCTTAATTAAAGTACCAAAATAAAAAGTTATAAGCAACACATCTAAATGAAATAATGGGAGCTCTTTAGGCATCATGTTTCCTAAACCAATAAGCAAAAAGGAAAAAAAAAATAAAATGGGATGCACCAGGAACTCTTAGTTATTATATACTAACCAGACTGTGCATGGCACATTTTTATTTCTATAAAACTATTAAAACTATTACAAAATATTCAAAAATACATTTTAGTAAATTTACAGCAGTTATTTCTCAATTTATTAATGCAAAACATCCTTTTCTCCCCTCTGTACAAACTACTGTCTCCATTGTCAAGAATTGCCGCCATGTGCGCTTTTTAAAAAATATTATTTTCTAATACATTTTTTTTTTGAAGTTAAAAATAACAAAGTTTCTTACGGTTTTTGCAAATAAAAAGTTTGTGTAACAGTCTCAACTTCCATGAACGTGGCCAAATGGTGTTTTTACAAAGCAAAACATGGAAAACAATACAGGAAATGACGTTACATTTGAAACTATTTAAATTAAAATAATATATTCTCATATTTTACACTATTTCAAAAAACGAAATGTGATTCAGTTAAGTATTGATCTCTCAAAAAAATCTAATTTACAATTCTGTGTATAAAAATATAATTTACGGACCCCCATGAAGTTTGTCTTTTTTGTGTGTTTGTTTGCTTGCTTGTTTTTTAGACTTGCTGAAATGAAGGATCAATGTAATGGAGAGATGGGAAAGTACAGAATTTAGCTTTCTGAAAGTCAGGACACACATGACATGTAGAAAAATAGACTCTGCGCAGTTTTGCTTGGCCTCACAAAATAATTTTTTCCCCTGTGAGTACAGTTCACATGATAATAAATTATCAAAGAAACTATTTAAGGCTCTTGAAGGTCCGGTTCATATCATTTAAAACATCTATTCAAAATACCAAAGAAATAAATATCCAGGAGAGGAGGAAAAAAAAAAATAAACAACAAACAACAAAACAACAAACAAAACAACAAAACAAAAGAACAAATAAAAATATATATATATTTATAAACTAAACAGAACAGAACTTCCCGGGGTCTTTGTTTCCCTTAAAGTCTACTTTGGACTGTCCTACTTAATTATTATTATTTTATTATTATTATTTTTAAGTCTTAATCCGTGCTCTCTTAAAAATATGGGCTTTTTAATTTTTTTTTTCTTTTAGGTTTTTCTTTTTTTTTTTTCTTTTCTCCTTTTTTTCTCCTTTCTTTCTTTCTTTCTCTCTCTTTCTCTTTCTCTTTCTCTCTGCGTCTCTGTCTCTCCCTTGAAGGCTGGCGGGCAGCTGGGGCGGCGTGGGATGCTCTCAGCTGGATGGCCCCACCATGCCCAGTGGGTGCAGAGAGTCACTATCCAGCACCCAGCTGCCAATGCGGTAGAGGAGGCGAGAGTACCAGTGGATGCCATGGGTGGTGGGGGCACCCACTGAGGCCCCCCCAGCATAGGGGCAGAGGGCAGCCAGCATCCCCTGGAGCAGGCGGAAGGGAGCGAACGCCCAGTGTGCCCAGCTGTGCTCCTCAATGACGGCGTAGCAGGAGGCCAGCACCCGGTTGATGAGGATGGTGCCCTGGGCGGTGAGTGGGGCATATGCCCCCGCAGCCTCCTCCCGCAGCGAGACACTGTGTACGGCCGCTGGCAGGAGCTGCTGTCCACCCTCGTCCAGCACGTAGACCCGCTGGCCCGGCCGTACGCGACTGGCGAAGAGTGCCCGGCTGCTGGGGTTCCCCGTCTGTGACTGGTTGTGTTGGGGAGCCACGAAGAGGAGGTGGGCAGCCGTCAGCAGCAGCCGGGCCCGGGGCTGCCGCGTCTCAATGACGTAGAAGAGCTTGTGGGAGCCATCCTCCCGGTCTAGGAAGGTGAGGAAGTCGCTGTAGAGCAGTCGGCCCTCTGAGTCGGCCACCAACACTCGGTCCCCAGGGCTCAGGTCCTTCACCAGCTTGGTGCCGCCTTGCTCCAGGTGCACTGTGGCCGTGCCAGGGAAGCAGCCCCCTGATTTGGCTGCCACCGAGTTTTCTGTGCAAGGAGAGAGGCACAGTGATGTTAGAGGGGGGCATGTGCCAGGCTGGGACATGGGGGCACAAGGGGCCACTTCACTTGCCCAGCCACCCTGACACACCCGAGAGGCACAGGTGCAGGATGCAGCCTCACTACCCTCCAAAATTCCTCAGTGCTCATCTATGAACATGTCCCATTTGCACTCAGGGGTCAAGTGAGCATCCCCTTCCTGCCAGATTTGAGCTGGTGCATCTCCCTCTGGGTTAGGAGTTACAAGTGTGCTCTGTCTCATTAAGAACATGGGCCAAAACATTTTTGTTGAGAAAGCTGCTCCAGAACAAATCTCTTCTGGAAGAGCTTCCCACTTGGCTACTGTTTGTCCTGCATCGACACCTGATGCCAGACAACTTGCAGGCTTTCAAAGCTGAGCGGTTTTGCCAGCATAAGGTTTCACCCCAAGATGAGTGTCTGCTTTCAATGCTCAGGGTCCCCACACAGCTCTTACACAAGAAGCCCATCTAGGACAGCAAAGAGCAGAGAGCAGAAGGATGCTTTGCCTCAAGGAGCACGTGAATTTGCCCGTTGCTCCACTGGAAAGCAACAGCCATATTTCCTAAGCTCCCCTCCATCGCCCTGTGAATAACGCTGTGCTGCTCCCAGCCTGCACTGTGCTCTTGCTTGGTGTGGCAGCTGCTGGGGTACATGCCACCCCCCATAACAGCCCTGCCTGGCATCCTCAGCATTTTGGTTCACTCCTCTTCCCCAAAAAAAGAGCATCTTCCTTGCTTCTCCCATACTACTGGAAGGAGGATGCTGTTCCCTGTCCCAGGACATGTGATCCCCAGGCAGCCCCATGCCTGTGCCCAACCCAAGCACATCCCTTCTTCACCTCCTCCAGCTCTTTGCGTTACTCAGAGTCTAGATATTAAATGATGTCACCAACTGCTGCTGCTTTCCAGTGCTACCAATAGGAACAATTATGGGTTTAAAGAAAGCAGAAATAGTGATGATACAAGTGAGACACACTTGAAAACACCTTTCTGGCAGCCTAGCCCCGTGTGGGGTGGTGGGAGAGGACCTCTGCCCTGTTCCAGGCTGGTCTCTGCCTTAATCAATGGACACCGCAGTGTTCCTAAAATCTCTGATTTTCTCTGCATTGGGTAGTAGCCCACGGTGTGTCACAGTAGCAAGTGTCTTCGCTATAGTCATTGACACTCCTCAGCCCTCCCTTGCTTTCCCAGTGTCTCTCCCAGTTACTCCCTATGCCAGTTTAAAGTCCTGGTGATTTATCTCCTGAAGGCAGTCAGATTTTATATTTTGCCTCCATGGATGGGACTGAAGCACTTATGATTTAAATAAATCCTTGCAGTGGTTCCTAATGACTTTCTCAGGAAGGAAAGGAAGGGTGAAAATTAGACCGTTATTGATTTGCTAACGGCTTTATCACTTCTCCTTCAGAAATGAAGCAGTGAGATCTCCAAGGCCTCTTCAGAGAGGACATGGCAACAAACAAGCTATGTGCTTTATGTGGAGCCCTCTGCTAGCAAACTACACCTTCCTACAAGCCGGCAGTAAAGGTCTGGCTAGAGCTTTGTTTGCATATTCAGAGACTTGATGAATAGATCTAGTAGTGTAGCAGCTCTACAAACATGCCAGTGAATTGGCAGAGGTGTGAAAATCTGCTTCTTTGAGCAGTGCTTGTTTGGGTTCTCTAATTAAAATCCAATAAAGGATCAGCATTGTCATTCTGATTCATGTAATAAATGCAGACACTCTTGGAAGAGAGGACACTTCCATTTTTTTCCCAGCTTCTTCCCCCCCTTTTCTCCCCCTCCCTATTTGTTCAGGTGCAGAAACCCTATGTGCCAATTCACACACATACTCTCCAAAAAACCCAGGACCTTCCAAGCACTATTTGCACAGCAGAGCCACTTTTCCAAGGCACTCAAGATCTGTATTTGAATTTTAAATGCAGAAGCTTGCTCTAAATACTTGCTGTAGCGCATTATCAATGTCCCTTTTACCACCCCTGCCTCTCCCTCCTCTCTCTATCCTGGTGACAATAATTCAGGCCTTGGGGGAACTCTTCTTTGCATTCCAGTCTCTGGGATCATACTTTTTGCAAACAGAGATCTAGATAAAGAATCTTCCTGCCTGGCATTATGGGATTTAATCTTCTCATAAGATGCTCTGTCATGAAACGAGGTTTGGAAAGTTTGAAATCGGGCTGAGCGGGTGGAATTCAAGCCTGCTCCCTTGCAGCCTGCGTGGTACAGTCACACGACCCTGCCTGACATCCTCTAAATATTGCCCCCAAGTCTGTGTGTGCCGAATCTCAATGAGCAGCTTGGGGTTACTCCACTCTTATGAAATACCCATGGGGGTGGATTAGGGGGTGCACTTGGGCTAAGGTCATAGTGTGCCACAATTGGACACCTTGCTCTATAAAGCCCATCTTTGCTATTGAAAGGGATGTTTCATATCACTGCACAGCTGAGAGCTTTGCAGGCCCTCCTTTTGGCTGGAAAGGACCAGGAAGATGAACAAAAGTGGTAGCAGGCTTTCAGGACAAAGCCCACATGGGCTGGGAGAGATGCTACCTTGGCTCACCCACTGGGGAGCTCCAGGCTGGAGTGAGGGATTTGAACCCCTCTCGCAGACAGGCATGGCGAGGCCAGGTTGGTTCCCCTGCCGTGGGGCTGCTGGTTTCGAAGCAAATGGCTATATTTAAAGAAAGCCCATTATTTTCCTTTGCAACCAAGTGTTTCTTGACACTTCCAGAGGGCTGCTGGGCTAGACGATGCTATTTAGAAGTGCTTTAGCTGACATACAGCCTAGTGGAGGTAGGAGGCGGGGTGGGGGGTGTTAGAAGTGGGCTTAACTTTAGCCCTCGTGTCTTCTGCAGTATCTACCTTGGAACTTTTCCAAATGATAAATGTATCCCATAATTAGA
>JANIJG010003712.1:10292-26940 GCA_024611175.1 Megaceryle torquata
CCAGGCTGGATGGGGCTCTGAGCAACCTGATCTAGTGGGAGGTGTCCCTGCCATTGGCAGGGGGGTTGGAACTAGATTATCTTTAAGGTCCCTTCCAACCCTGACAATTCTATGATTCTATAATTCTGTGATTATAAATGAGAATATCCTGAGGCTGTGTGAGTACAGTGATTTCTAGCTCTTGAAATAAGACCCATATCATAAAAATAATTTTATCTTCTTCCTTTTAGTATTCACAAGTTTCTTTTGACTATTGATTTTCCAACAGTCACCATGAAAATGCCTAGTACTTAAATACTAGTGGTGCCTTATTCTTCTCACATTTTTCCTTATTTTTTCCATTGTCTTTAGCAGGAGTGTAGGCAGCCCTGACTACAGTGATTGCTGAAACAAAGGCTTCTTGCCTGATGTAAATGGAGCTGAAAGAAACAAATGGAATAGCACATGGTGGGATTTTAGACAGGCTAATTGTCTGATAATTGAACAGGACTTTACACAGAAAGAGCCCTATCTTGTGGTCAGTAGACTTCCTTATAGAGAGCAAATATACAAGCATTTTAAAACTTTATTAATTAGTTGAAAACAAAGTTGCCTCTTTCTGTGCATGTTGATGAAGTGAATTAAGTGTCATGAACAGGGAAGAAAAGTGGAGTAATATATGACAAAGTAAGTAACTAGTATGAAAGGGAGATGGAATATTCATTGCAAGGTGTTACAATCTTATCTCATGTTATCCCTACTGTGAAAATGCATCAGAGGTGCACACAAATACTACAGTGAATATAAATTCACGTGCTACCTGTGTGTGATCATCTGAACAGTCTTTTTAAGCAAGTGTAAATGCTTGTCATGAGGTACCCATCCCAGTCAGCTATATGTATTGTGCAGAAAACCTAGCTTAATATTTTCATTTATGTCTTTGGATTTTCTTTTGATATATTTTTTTTTAAGGTAAGTACTAAAACTTGCCTTAAGAATCATATCAAAATCAGGTAATGATTTTGCTGAAGGTTGCACAGAAGGTTATTGATCAAGGCAGAAACATGATACTGTTCAGTGATTCACATCTCGGGTACTTGGGCTTTCTAACTTTCATTTTTGACTCAGCTTTCTGGATATGCCCCTCAATAAAGAGGGAAAACCACAGAAGTATCTGTTTCCCATTTTTTTGGTTTGGTTTGGGGTTTTGTTTGTTTGTTTGTTTGTTTGTTTGGGATTGATTTTGTTTGTTTGTTTGTTTGGGGTTTTTTTTGAGGTATTTATTAAAAATGTCTATTTCTAACTGAATTAGTCAAAGTCTACTTGATGAATGAAGATGTTTTACATTAGCAGTTTATGCAGAATGATAAAGTATTTTAATAGTACTATCTACTTTCCAAGCTCTGTATTTTACAACAGTGAGATTAAAGGCCCAGGATGCTTTAAAAGCTGTGCAGACAAAGGCAGTTAAAGACCTATAAGGAGTTCTTGAAAGTGCATTCAGGAATGACAGAATTATTTGTGAGTGGTCTGAGATGATGTAGTTTACTCTACTGTAATCTGGGAAACAAAATTAGATCTTTTGAAAACTTTCTGCTAAATTTTAGAGTGCAAATTTTCCTTCTTCACAGCAGATGCATTTCATACAGGTTTTGGTTTTACTGACTCAGCTACTTGAGAGTAGAATTTAGTCTCGAAAACTTTCCTTGTGTTATTTGCAAGGAAATCTCCCCAAGATTTGGTTGGACCAGGTGGCCTGCAAAGGTCCATTCCAACCTCAACCATTCCATGATTCTGTGCAAGGGACAAGAAAAACAGATGTGGAATCCAGGGGGGTAACAGTGTTTTTTATTGTTCAGCTGTGAATTTGCTACCATAAAGATGTGCTCGCAACCATTAAGGTGCTAGCAATTGCTGGGTCTGCAAAGGCTCTTGATTAAATGCAAAAGAAAAAAAGGGCCAAAAAGAAGAAGAAGCCTCTTAAGTCCCACAGAAATATGTTTCATTGATTGTTTAATCTGAATAATCATTCCAACATATTTATCATAGTCTCCCTGCTCTGACTTCATTGATGAAAGAATGGTTCTTCAGTGGTATTTTCTCTTTACTCATGCATTCCAGATAAGGTTTTTTGAACACTTCAGATTATGTATGTTTTTCGAATTTCAACTTTAATTTTCCCTTTTTCTTATATTTTAACTCTCCAATTAACTGAATTCTTTTAATGCCTTATATTCATTATTAAACCCACTCATAATTTCTCTTACAACTTACAAATATGACACCTCTCTCCACTCTTGCATTCACCTACTCACATCAGAGGTCACTACTTTGACCTTGTAATCATTTTATGATGTATGTATTTTCAGGGTTTCTTTCTATGATTCATTGATCACTTTTTCTCCCCTCTTTACAATAGATGTGCCAATAGTAATTAGTCTTGAACTGCTTGTTATTTTGTGACCTTTAAAAAGGCCATGTCGCATGATTTATTTGCTTCTGCTTTGTGTGTTCAGATATTGTTTTGCTGTGGTAGAACCACTGGCCTTCTCTGATTTGGTAATTCATTTCCTTTTTTCTAAATGAAAACTCATCAAGAAATATTGACATTTTCACTCCAGTGGAGACTAGTAAATGTTATCTGGAGAACTGATCTGTTTGATTTCCTAATTTTAATTGCTTGATGCAATTCCTCCGGCACATAAATTAATTATAGTGAAAAAGACTTCAAGACAGTGTGGAGTGAATGTGGTTCTGCTGTAGAGAGAAGCAGGATCTGGGATACAGAATTGGGAGGAAGCAGGTGTCTCATGATGTCAATGAGGCATGCAACGCTGAAGAATTTAGGTGAGGTGGAAAAGAAGGAAGAGAAAAAGAGGAGCTTCATGTGGAGAATCAGAAAACTTTTTTTAAAAGGTAAGAGGTTAGGCATTTTTCTTCCCCCATTTTTCTATCTAGTTTCATTAATATGTTTTACTCTAACTGCTCACATGCATATTCTTAACTTCAGACAAATATGAGGTAATGCAACATGACCTGAAGTCAACTGGATTAAGATGAAACTGAATTACTTCACATTTGTTGTGAATGATGAGCACAGCCATGGACAAAAGGAACTGATTGAACATTCTAATTTAAAGAGACAAATAGTTAGTCTGTGGGACTAGGTCTTATAACTTTTTTATAATGAAGAGAAGAGGAAAGGAAGAAGAAAAGCATGTGATGAATGTCAGAACTAATGAACTGGAAAGTGTAAGGCAGGAAAGTAATGTAAGAAGCTTACTGTCTCTCTGAGAAAACAGAGGTTTACACAAGGCAGTGTAGACCTCTATGTCCACAGACCAGATTTCCAAGAGAGAACAATTTTTATGGCATAATTCTAGAAAGTGTTCTGCAGAAAAAAAAAAAAAATCCAAAGTGAGTTTTGACTAATTTCTGTTGAATTAAGTACTACTTTTAATATTAACTTTCTGCAGCACTCAGAAGTACTAGTCAGAATTAAGAGCACAATGTTGACCATGCAGAACACAAGATAAGTCTTTGTATCTTAAAGTAAGAATTTCTTAAAGTAAAATGATATATTTAATCTATCCAGACTTAAAGAACTTCAATTTCTCTCAGGAGTAACTGTTATTAAGTGTCAGTATCAACCCTGGAAAGAAATGACCTCTATAACACATATAATCATCATTTGGAGCATGCAACAGAGTATTTTTCTGAGGTAAAAATTATTTACACAATCATTCACAGCCAGCTGATCCAGGATATCTTAACAGGAATGACTCTAGATCTTGCTAATAACTGGCATGAAGTTTGCAAAAGAAAATATATTGCAGCTAAAATAAACTTTTTTAAATTCCTCATGGACTTTAATTGGTGGGACCTGTAAGTGCATATTTATCAGAAAGCTAGATCCCACTGATAAAGAGGGACTTTTCTTCCAGCAAATAAATTCAATGTGAACTATGAGCATCATAAATATAATGCATTTCACATTCAAATAAATGACCATAAGAGCTTCTGTTCCACACCCTTCTCCCTGTGACTGAAAGGTTTAGTCTAGAAGTGTGTTTCCTTGCATTAACAACGTTTGGAGATAACATCTTACCATATTTTTCCCAGTTAATTTACCTTTAAGCATTTGTGGGAAACAATTTTAGATTGAAGCCACCTTTGGGCCCCTTGCCTGTGCTGAGCTTTTCCAAGTCATGCCACAGCAGCTGGGCCTTTATAATTTTTGTTTTGTTTACAGATTCAACAGTTTCAGGAGGAAGACAAAGTGCATTAAACCCCTTACCTTTGTCTGTAAGTGTATTTGGGAACAAAATCAGAGTACCTCATCTTCCCAGAGGAGACCTCTGGAGATACAATTTTGTAAATCATACACATCTTGGTAAAAAGAGGCTGAAAGAGTTGAATTTTTAATTGTGATGGTTAGTAAGTGTAAGGGTTTATTTAGTATTAATTCTCTTTGTTCTTATTTCTCATGTTCAAATTCCACAGTTGTAAACTGGGTATTTTACTTTTTGCCAAACCTTCACCACAGCTCAGTCTGGGCCTAACCCTCATGCCTGGACCTCCTTTTGCTGGAGTCAGTGTCCCCATGGGCTAAGGCAGAGCTTCCTGAAAAGGGGGATATATCGCTGTGGAGCAGGAAGATCTCTATTCTTTCTCTATCTGTTGAAACTGGAGGCAGTTTTATTCCACTGGAGTACATGGCAAGATTTCCCTAGATGCTTCAGTCATCTAAGTCACACTAGGATCATACTCAGGCTGTTACAAATTTCTCCTGAAGTAGGTTGTGGACTGCAAAATCCTGGATATATATGCTCCTCTTCAGATGACATAGACATCAAATCGAGAGCAATTATGCTTCTGGCTTAGGAGAAGCAGCAATGTTAAACTGCCTGACCAGTCTGCAAGCTAATCTATGTCATCACCTCTTTGTCATCTCAGAAAATAATGAATGTAAGGCCTTGCTACAAGGACAGAAGCCTATTTCAGATGTGTGGGTTTTTTGTTTTTTTTTTTTGTTCCAAGTTAACAATCCTCTCCCACTATCATTTATCTCTGACAGGTACAATGTTTAAGAGTCAGAGACTTGTGTACCTTTGCAAGAAGGTCTGATTTCTAGATCAATAGCGTCCTTCTAATACACCAATATAACCCATACTCCACCATTAGGTTATCATGAATCAGAAATGTCAGAATACATTCAAGCCCTTTGTTACCTTTGGTAATTAATCCTGCATTTTCAGGTAATTTCTTTTTTGGGTTTTTCAATCTTTTTCATATAACTCCACAGTAAGACCTTATATTTTTTGGCAATATGCTGAGGGTCTAAAAAAAAAAATAGGGAGGGAAAAAAATTCTTAGGTTTCCAGCACTTCAATGTGACTAAACTGTTAAAACTTCCAAACTATTACTGTAAATTTAAAACCAGAAGAGTTACCACATTTCTGAAAACAGTGATGCAAGCAACACAGCTTTGTACTTCTATAGTGTTTGACATTTTATGTGCAACAAATATTGACTCCAACATTCCCTTGACAGAGCACAAAAATTCATTTTGTGAATTGTATTGACAGCCTAAGTAGGTTCTTTCTTTTTCACTTGAATAGGCTGCTCTAACTTATTAACTCAGTCTCGAGGGTTTTGAATATTTACCTCTAAGGTCTAGATATATTTACAGCACAACGTATCTTGAGTATTTTGATATACGAGACATAGGATGAAGGTTACCATGTAATCAAATTATTGTGAAACTTCATAGAACATCCAAATGGTGAGTAGATATCCTCATACAATAGCCCCTAGATCATAAAATGGATAGATCAGCTTCAGATGGACTTTGAAGTGACTGATTCCAGAGGTAGGGGCTTTAATTCACCAGGCCTTTCAATCCCTGGTATGCATGTCTGCTGCATGGCATTGAGGTAGATAAAGGGACTTCTAGAAATTCATCTTGATGACAGAAAAGGACATGACAGATCTCCAGAAATATAATTCAATGAATCATAATGTGATTAAAACCATCTCTGGTTACTATCTTTTAACGGCTCATCTGGAATATATCAGCTTTCCCAATATGACAAGTTTTCTAAACAATATAGTGGTGACTTAGCTTTCATATCTACTGAGCCAGACTTCAGAGGACTACATCTCAGCCCATTGGAATCTTATACTCTAAACAGACCAAGATAAATGGAGTTTATCCACAAGATGCCCTGATAAATGAAGATGAGAATTGTCCTCCTTTTTCAAAGGCTAATTCAAGAAACTTCTGAAGACTTCCTCTCTTTCTGCTGATCCATCAACAGTTTCACAAGCCAACTGTTTTTATTTTTGACCTGTAGTTTGTTCAGTCAAATAGGATAGATCTATTTCTTTATAACTGGGGAAGTGTGGTAAAGGCCACCCTTGCTTAAAAACACTCTGGTGCACATTGCAGCTATGGCAGTCAGGGGAGCTGATTAAACCCCATTCATAGTGTTCCAGCATACAGACTTAGGTGAAGTGTTTGTCTTCTAACATGCTGCCTGCTGTGAAAATTCATGCTTTAGCACCTACATCTGCTCTGCAATAAAAATGAAGCTTTTGGTGTATCCCTTGGCATCTCAGCCCTATGACCCAAGAATTCATCTGATCAAGTCTTTTGAGTTCATGCTGCAGCTTCCTAGTTAGGGTGGCCCTGGAGAAGAGACCTTCTCTCCAGATACTTCCGCTTCATCTCTTCAGTTTAATCTCTGCCTCATGCTTTATGCACCATGAACTTTTAAGTGTCTGAAGTAGAAATATTTTACCCCAATAATACAAAGATACAATGAATAGCAGGATATGTTCATAACCAATGGTTGGCTTTACTATTGACTGTTTCTCAATGTTTCCTAAGTGTGCAGTCCCCTTCTGCTCCATTTAGGCTCATCTGTCAGAGGGAGCGTGGTACCTCCAGAGCTAGAGAGTGAGAGGTTGCTGCTCAGCTGAAAGTCTATATGCTCCCTCCTATGCCCTTAAGGCAGGGAGCTGCAGGTAGCAATGGTGTGCATTTAGTTTCCTGGCTAGGATGAACAATTGCTGCTGGCAATTACCAACTGTTCTCTCTTCCCTCACCCTGGGATTGCTACTACCATACTCCTGAGCACAAGTCATAGCTTAAAATGAAGTTCACACAGTCCTATTGTTACAGAATAATAAAATAATTAAAAAGTTAAGCTGCTACAGTAACTGTCTGCTGTGAAATATTCTGGTTCCTGTAGAATATTTTGATTGAGTAAAAAAAAAATGATGTGCCAGCAGCTATAATTAAGAAGCACCTTCTATAGAATATTTACTGTTAAATACATCATAGGTTATGAAAATTAAAGAATAATGTCTTTTTATTTATAAACATCTCTAAAGTAAATAGCATAATACAGACAGCCTCATATAGTACCCAGTATATTTCCAGTTCTGTGGAACTTTAATATTTGCTATACAAGTTTCCAGGAATCAAACCAAATATTTGTCTGAGCATCAGTGAAGAAATAAAACCTTTCTGTGCCAAAGGCAGACAAGAAATAACCAATATTAGAGAGATAATGAGAAACACTGTATGTATATTTACCTACGTAAAAGTATGGTAGTGAAGTCCTGCCACGATAACCCAGGAAAATCCAAGAGTAAAAGCTGTGCAACAGATACTCCAGCCCAGACTCAAAGATCAACAAGTGTTGATAGTTTACAAATGGTGTGTGGCTATGAGAGTTTGATTCCAAATATCCATCAGTACAAAGTCAAATGGTCTAAACCAAAATTGTCAGACTAACACTGTTACAGGACAAGACTGGAAAGATCAAAATTAGAATTTGCTACTTTGCCTTTGAAACATTGATGGGAGAATACTAGGAGAGCATTTCAGTGATTCCAGGAAAATTTAAGATTTTTCTTTTTTTTTTAAGTTTCCCAACACCAGGTTGCTAGGAAACACTTGCAGTATAACTAAAGAGGAATGAAGTATATTACAGACTAATAGAATATTTCAGTGCTAACTGAGGAATACAATAGTACCAAGGACTGAAAATTCTGCAACATTCTCAATTAATTGAAACTTTTAGTGACCTCATCTAGAATTTAGTTTTTGTTTCTTTGGCCATTCAGAGACCCCTTACCTGAAAAAGCTCAGTGACACATACATAAAATGATTATAAGGCCAAAGACATTGTTTTCAGATTTAAAAAGGTAGTTTATGTTGATGGCAGTCAGAATTTTTACTCTATAGCAACTTAATGTTATTTCCGGATAATGTTAACTGTAAATAAAAGTCATAAATGTTAATTTTCATGTTGAGCATCAAACTGAATGAGAATTAATGCACTAGCTGAGGCAAAATAGTACATAGGTCATATTCACTCAAATTAGAAAAAAAAAAAAGTGACTACTTAATTAAGCCTTGGATTTCTAGGTCTGAATATATGTTGAAGGCAATGTAAAGGTAGAGACTGATCAGTAATATTGGATTTCTAGGACTGAATGTATATTAAAAGCAAGAAAAAAGGTAGAGACTGATCTGCAATATTAAAAGCAAGTTTTTCAAAATATGTTTTTTTTAATTTGGGGGTTGGACAATATATAATATATACACTCATTTCTCTCTAATTATCTCACTAATGCTTTGTCTTAACATCTTCAGCCTCATCCTGGAGTGCCTTCTTTGGTGGAAGGGAATTTCGCAGTGATTCTCAGATGTCACACTTTCATGATAATAAAATTAATGTCAATAATCAAACCTGTTATAAGAAGTTCCAATGGAGATATTCTTTACTCAGTTCCTAGGAAACATACATTCACAAAATAAAATGAGCCTGTAGGAAGTGTTAAAAGGTGTTTTTTCTGAAAATAATACCATAGTGGCCATTTTCCATTAGCTCTAACATGGCTGCAAATGTGGTGTCACCTATATGCAGTAAAGTTGTGAGCTTTTTTTCAGGATTTGTGAGCAATAGAATGCACTTTAATGACAGAGATAACTACAAGTATTTTAATGACAGGAAGTTCTTTTTATTCCCAGAGCTTGATTTCATATTTCATTTAATAGCATATACCTATCTCCACTGAAGATTAAAAGCTCTGTCTGAGATGATTAATGATAATTAGCAGTCTTCAATATACAAAGGATGGAATTTATCTTCAGACACCCGAATTTCACACCCGAATTTATCTTCAGACACCCGAATTTGAGTGTCCAATATAGGCATCTGAATGAGATGCCTCAGCTTCCCCAAGTGTCCCTGGACATCTTGTAAGTACAGTCAGTGAAGCCTGGAGAAATACCCTGAAGCTCACCCTGAAGTTGTGGGATCCATCTGGCCTGTTGAGTTGTCCCAGGCTTCATTAGCTTGTGCTGACTTTGAGTTTAATTTAACTTCCCACTCTGAGTTTAATTTAGCTGTATCACCTGCTCCTTTGGGTTATCTGGGTATCCTCTCTGGAGACCATCTGCAGCCTAATTAGCATATTGGTGTTTCTTATGTCCTGTGCTGGAGCAGTCAGCTCCATGACTGGGAGGTGGATATGTGAGGATTTGTAAATGGCATTAATCTATAGAACTGGGCCTTCAAATACTAGGTTATGGTGAAATCTTCAATACCTAATTCCAGTAAAGACATCTACATCTAGCTCTCTGAACCTCTCAGGTGAATCCCTCCACATTTTAAAAAGGGATAAATGCCACTGTATTTAAATCACTCTACAAGAACAGAAATAATCACACAAAGATTAGCAAACTTAGTTCGGGTGAAAATGGCATAAACTTGCATTGCAATTTCCCACTTCTCCTTCTTGATTTTCAACCCTAACTGGATAAAAACCTCAGTGCAACCTCTTATTGCATCCATTTTTTCCCCTTATTTCAATTAGTTTTATTGTGTAAGTAAAGCAAATAAAAATTATTTCCCATTCATAAGACATAAATCACATAATTTATTTCCATCCTCTATCCCTAATCACTCAAAAGGAAAAATACAAACAAATATGGAAAGTTAAGCATTGTCTCTTTTAGTCATTTTTTCTTTCTTTGGTTAGCTACCATGTTTTAATTTTTTGTCGCAAGAAACTGTGTCATCATGCAATCATCATCTTCTCTTAGGTCCTCTTAGTTCTAGCACTTGGAACAGCTTGAGTTTGACAGTTCAGATTTGGTAAATGTTAATAAGCTCGGGTCAACAAAACATCTGTCCAAATAATTTATTATAAATGTAGCAGTGTTACAGAGGTTTAGATTCTATTGGAAGCCATTCAAGAAGTTAACTTGCAGCAGCTTGAAATATTTTAAAATGTTTTCTAATATTGGGTTTGACAGAGTTTTGTGTGCTGCAATTTATATAAGATAATCAGACATTGTGGTTTTATTGTGCTGCGAGCATTCTTTCTCATTTCCTTTATAAAGGTCATTTAATTTTTCTTACTTCTCTCCACAGTGAGCAAACCCCTCTAAGAAAAACTATAAAAGAGATTCCTGTCATCAGCTTCAACCTGGTGTGTGCATTATGATGTTTTGACTGCCGTGTACTCTTGTAAGAGTAGCTGTCTGTATTGGGTCACACTGAAGGTATGAGTAGCCCCATATTTTATCTCCAATGGTGGCCAATAATTGGTGCCAAGGATATAAAAAAAAAAAAGGCAAACCAAAGAAAACAGAGTAAGCACCGATTACATTCTCCTACTTTACAGCCACGTCCTGCTCAGAGATGTACAGAAACAACCATTTTGCTTGTACTAGTTTATATCCCTTGTATTTTGAAAATTTTAATTGGCAATGTTTGGCCAGGGTGAAAAATGTTATTTTTAGGTAGAAACTTGAATTGGATCTTTATGTGCTCCCACCTGAATGTGAAAAAGCTGAACATCTAACTGATCTTCACAATTTCTGGTTCCATTTTCCATTCCTTACACTGACACACTGTAGTTTTATTACAACATTTTTATAGCTAGCTTTTTATCCCAGGGAAAAGGGAAATATTTCTGATTCTGAGGGAAAGGTGAATTCATAAGAAAACAGTTCACTCCTAAGTAAAAAATATGTATCAAGTAATGTATAAATACACAGTTGATTAGTCAAAGCTCTTTGCCGTCTACAAATCCCAAAGGTACAATTGGAATAACCTATCTATTCTGATGCACAAGAAAGTCTATTCTAGTGTACTATTTCAGATATTTGAGAAAGTTAAGTATTCAAATTTCCAAATGCCAAGTGAAAACAGAATGTTTGTGCTCTGTTACTCATGTTTTGGGTTTGGGTTTTGTTTTGTTTTGTTTTTCTCATAGGTTTATCAGTCTGTTTCTTATAGGATCCAGGAGAAACCTAAGACATCTTTGCATCTTTTATGGTAAATTAGTTAAGACATGTTATATTTGGAGTCAGTACTAGTATTATGGTAAAAAGTTTGTCTTTCTTAAGAGTTCAGTCAAACTAGTTCACAAAGTAATACCTTCAAATAGTTTGTATCTGTTTGTATATGACATCATTTGGAAAGCAGATATGTTCTCCAGTATTGTTTAATAATACAACCAACAGCATGTTCTCCAAAATATTAAAAATATTTTTTCCAACGTAGTCAAGAGTATACTTCTTTTTAAGGTAACAGTTCAGATTCATTAGGAATTTGAAGTAAAATCCTCTGAAGTTTCTGGCACTCAAATGAGTGGCAACAGACTTCAACAGAGTTGATAATGACTTTGAATCTGGTAGATAAGACAGTTCCTGATATAATTTCTTGAGCATCCCAGAGGGGAGTTTAACTACACGTGAATCAAATACAAATAGCAAACAATACATATCCTGCATTCTCAACACTGAAGCTTGATTTATTGCTATTCTCCATAAGAATGACACTTTCTCTCATTAATCTGAGAGTTAATGGTGGAGATTCTAGGCTCCTTATCAACTTGTCATTTGCTAGCGATACTTCTACTAAATCAAGCAAACGAGATACTATCAGCTTTCCTTCATCTCAGTAGGAAAGTGCGACCTGCCAACTTGTTAAAAATCAAGAGCAGAGAATCCTCCAGAAGTCAAACCTTTGCAGGGCCTAGGAACAGTTTAGAGGGTAAAAATTCTTAAAGCAGAGATTCATGGTCCTATTTAACTTGGCTGTCATCTCTGTGTGAAGGGTTAGATTCCCACAGGAGGAGAACGGGGAGTTGCAGACTGTAGAAGTGTATATTACACCCGACAGATCCAAAAAATTGCTCTGTCCTAATAACCTCTAATTTGTTTCTTGTGGTTTTCCAGTTCTTTTAATTTGCTTCAGAAAAGCACATTTTATGTCAAGGTTTAACCTTTTTCAGCTGAAATGAAGGTTACTTCAGCCTAAGGAAACATTTAGTAGGATGATTTCTTTTATTTACTTCAGTAGATGACTTAGCATCTGAACAGCTCTTTCTTGGAGCTTTTTTTTTCTTTTCCTCAGAAAAGTACTTCTCAAGGACTTGCAGAGACTCTAAAATTACTCAAAATATCTCTAAACTAAGTTGTTCCACATCTGTATGGCCTATGGAAAAATGTATCTGTCCAAAAATCTTACTGCATAGAGAAAAAAAAAATAAATTGGGGAAGACATTGATTGATTTTAAAGTTGCTTTGCAAGAACCTCATTTGTCAAGTTCCAAGTAAATTCTCTAAGGCTTTTTGGATTAAAAGCTAAAAATCTCACTCCCACTCTCCTGAACTTTGTGACACCCTCCTTTTGAACACATTGGAAATAGATGGCACAATAACATTCCAATAATACCTGTCTCAAACATTGTAAACTGAAAGCTGAAAAATCAATTTTTAGAACAATCAGATGTTTCATCTTTATTATTTTCTTTCTGTCTCAAGCCCTACTTTCCTGTACTTTACTTAATAGCCAAATTTACAAATCAAAATTATTGATATTTCAAATACTGCTACAAAAATATGTTGGCCTTTTGTGGCAATACAAAATGCCAGCTTGTAACTATTTCAGTAAAGCTTTTGAATAGATGCAGCAAACAGGAAATTTCAGAATGATAGGGGTTTTTTCTGATTCAACCCCCTTTGAGCCTAAATACTTTACTCTCTGTTCTGATGACCATTGGTTAGAGACTGTATGGGATTTAATCTGATCAGATCCCATCTGATCTGATCAGATTTCATCTGATACTGCCTGAAATCAGAAGGGACTTTCCATGAAATACAAGATTATAGCTGTGCTAGAGGAAAATAGCTCAGAGCAGCAGAATGAAGGCAAATGCTATGAAACATCAAAAAGCCTTGGAGGTGTTGAATAGTAGCAGGGGAGCAGCACATCCCTAAATTCAAGCAAAGTTTAAACAAGTAACTTGATAAACAGAAAAAGAAGAAGCTATATAGAGCTAGCAAACAATATCATGGGAAGCAAGTAATAAAAATAGGATGCTGCAAAAGCAGTAGTTTGAGCTAACTGTAATTATTAAACAGAGATTGAGAAGGAATTCCCAGAAATTCACCAAATCAGAAGTTCTACAGATTTCCAGTTGACTATAGCAGATTTTTCAGATTGTTCTCACAATTTTGGAAAACTCTAAGGAATTTACTGTAGTTGTTGAACACTCCTGAGCTAAGAGGCCAGTTCTTTACCATCTCTGTTCTAGCAATTTATTGTCGTGACTAAGTCTAGAAAAAAGAAGGTCATGTCACTTGAACTCTCAAGTTCCATTTCATGCCAAAATGCTGAGGAAATCAGTCTAAATCCTAATGAGTTAAATCTCCTACATTTCCAGTTAATGAAAAAGATTTTCTTTGTGATTGAGTGCTTAGAAAATGTACAACCTGAGTTATGCCCATGAAGCTTCAAAGGAAAGCGTCTTATAACAAATGATACTGCTAACTTGTCTCAAATGTCACGCTTGAATTATGATACTTAAAACTGCATATTTGTGTTGTAAAAGGTCAAATATGTGAGTGGTAGAACACATAGTTCTTATTAACTCCATTTCTGAGATGCTAGTGCAGATACTAACAACAGAACTTTGGTAGCATCTTCTACATTATTTGTCCATTTTTTGTCCAAAGTAACTGAAAAACAACAGAGCACAAACAAGGACTGGTTTCTATTCAGGCTCTTTTGTGCCACTCTTTTCTTGTAGGCTGGGTTATGCAGCTGTCTTCTGTCAGGAGAGAACCATTTCTGATTGGTTTGAAGAGGTTTTGGAAATAGTGCTTTTTGTTTATTTGTTTTTATAGCTCTTCAATGTATTTCAGTCACAATAGTTCCTTTTTCTGAAGTCTTTTAGCACACTGGCTATTTTACAAACCTTTTAATCTTGACCATTCAGTTCATTTATTCTTTGAAAATGAGGTTGGCTACTCAAATCATTCTGAATAAGCACACATTTTGAGGTTGATGAAAGCAGGTGCCTCTTCTTTGACAGTATTCGGATTAATAATGATGTGGTAGAAGTGAAAGACAATATATCCTTATACAGCCTGATCTCAGTTGTGTCACCTAAATTCTTCAGAATTCTTTTGATATTAATAGGATGGTGCCTATGGAGATGTACCATTGTCCTCAGTATTAAAAATTGCTCCTCAATATTTTCGTTTTATTTAAAGAGAAGATAAACTTTATTGTATTTATTGAAAAGGATACTAGATAATTAATCACCTTGAATTTTTTTCTTCTTTATTTTTATCATATCACACAGGGTAAAAATCATTGCAATATGTACTTATCCTATCTATCTTTTATTTAGCATAAATCCATTTTTTCTCTTTCTAGATAGTATTCTGTACATAAACACAGGTTTAAATTTGAACCTTAGAAAATATTAGTGTTTGTTTTCTTCCAAAGGATTATTAAGCCACTTGTGTTAGCTGCCTTATTAGAAAAAGACCCTAGCTTTTAATGCACTTCTGGTGAGGCAGGAGTACTGTTAGGTTGCTTTCCCTGTCTGGGACAAAGACATATGTGTGTAAAGGTATAATACAAAACGATTGAAACTTATAATGTGCAGTATAATTATCGCTACTTCAAGCAAAATTCTGAAAGAACAAATAGTTTAAAGTGCATATAGATTCAACTAAGACACTGTATCCTATAACTGCTAACATTAAAATCATTCTGCTGTCTGCAGTTAGGTTGTATAGTTAACTTCTGTGGAGTGAGGGATTAAGTAATTATTATAGCAATTGGCTAGCATAAGTATTGTCCATAAAGACTTACAGATTAGAACACGGAAGAGCTTTAAACATTAACATCTTCCATTATTTTCATCACATTTAATAAAATATTTTATTCTTCCATGATGTTTCATCAGTATGCATAACTTCATTATCTCCATCTCTGGGCACATCTAGTGATGTGCAATGTTTTAAATCATGCTGCTGCTGAGCGAAATCTTACTCATATCTTCCTTATTCTTATCGCCAGATTTCACAATTCCGAAGTCCCAGAGGAAATTCTTGGAAAACAGTTTAACAATGGTTGAGAAATAAAAAGTACAAAGAAGTATATCAGAACTACATCTGGTAAAAACTGTGGTACGTGCGTTTAAGTATAAAGAACTAAACCAGATGAGAGTAAGCATAATATAATGTGTATAGTCACACTCAAACTAACCCTAATATTTATAGTCTGTATGATGACAAGAAATGTCTCTACTAAAAAAAAAATTTGTTACCAAAGCATACAAGAGACTAAATAATTTAAAAAAACTAGTTTGTCATCAGATGGGCCTTCACACTCTCTTATCATGACAAATTCTTTATTAGAATGCCTCTATTTTATGATATTTTTTCAAATTTTCAACAAAGTCCATTTACCTTGCATATTTATAAAATTTATTTGCCTGTATAAGTTAAAGGAAAAAAATCCTGTCAAGTTCAAATGTATATTAAGAACATTAAAAACAAACAAACAAACAAACAAAAAGTAAAAAAAATCATGTTGTTGAGGCATCATTAAAGACTACCCAGTTTGACCTGGTAGCTGTCAAGCATGCTGCTTAGTCAATAAACATAGAATTTTGCTACATTAATGGAAGGCAGATGTGGAATTAGATTACAGATTTATCTTTTAAGGAGTGTTTGTAATTCATAACTGCATGTTAATTGGACGTATGGGGGACAATAGAGGAATGATTTGGTGTGACTGGCAATGCGAGTTAAGTTAAGATGATGGCTAACTGCACTTCAGTCTCTGAAGCAGCTCCTAGACAGTATAATGATGTCCTCTAGTTGGTATTCCTTGAATATCCTGTTTTATTTGGTTAGTTTTTCTCAGGCTGCAAAAAGAGTTGAAGCTTTATTTGAATTCTGAGAGTTCTAATATATTTGAACTTGGGAGACTTCTCTGTTCTAGCTGCATATATTTCCAAGTCAATATGGACATACTTATTTACCTGAAAAATCTTCCTTTCTGCTAGCTCTTCAGCTAGCCTTTCCAAACAAGTGACTATTGTTTGATGTCATTATGATGTGGCCTGTCTGCTGTATTCACATCTTTGCTAGAGCTGTGGCGTGTGGTTATGGGTGGTGACATGAATAGATATTGTTTAAACTTGCTGTGTTATTTGTATTGTGATGTTTTATTAAGTCACATTTTAACTGAGTAGGTATTTTTATTTCTTCCAGATATCCCTAAGCAAGGTGGAAATTAAAAAAAAAAAAAAAAAAAAAAAAAAAAGTGAATTT